>NW_006498435.1:3101379-3154136 GCF_000471905.2 Amborella trichopoda
TAGGAGGAAGGACGACGGGTACGGTACGTACCTAACTTAACTTAACCTAAACCAACTTAACTAAACTAAAACTAAACCTAACGACCACCACTACACTACTCTCTCTCTCTCTCTCTCTCTCTCTCTCTCTCTCTCTCAAGTAAACCATTATACATTTCATGCCGATCTCTTTCGAAACCAGAGTTTTTTGGTAGATCCTTTCAATTTTTCAGCTAAGGGTTTTGAGACATAGTAGGACAGGTTAGCAGTTAACCTCCTGTCGGAAGCAACGGTCAAGCTTTATCTTGAGATCTGTACATTCACCAAAGAATTTTGCCCAAGGGTGATCTATGTGACACTTCTGAAACTGTTCAATAATCTGTTACAATGCAAAGGTCCAGCTTTATGTTCACGGAAATATAACTTATGCTACCCAAAATACCAAAACTCCGGTAATTCTTTAAAAACCAGATATTGTCTAGTGGATTGCAAAAGAAACCATAAAATGCTGAACCTCAAGCACAACATTAAGGCATGAAAGGATCTCTCTTTTTATTGATATTAGGAGGGTGCGTTAATTGCACATGGTTTATGACACTATAAAATGATAAAAAATTTACATATAGTGTACATCTTACTGTGGCCATTATTAATTTTCTCTCACATTGGTTCTAGCCAATGATTCAGAACAATAGATCGCATGTGGTGATTTAAGTCGCCTCTGGAATTTTAGCAGAACTTGCACTCTCTTTCTGATAAGTAAAAAAGCAAGCAATTCAGTTAGGGAAAAACTTTGATAGGAGAGGATTAGCCTTCAATAATTCATGCAGGACAGGCTAATTCATGTTTCTAATTTTTCTTATTTAATATCAGGGATGTATTTTTGGGATTCTTTTAATATTTCTTTTAGGCCCTTATCTTTTAGGGTTTTAAGGCTAGTTTGGGAAAATAGTTAGGGTCATTATTTTCTTTTTGTTGTGGAATCATTTATTCTGTTACAAGTAAAGATATCATTATGAATTATATTTTTATTAGAAATCAATTAACTTTAGAATTAGTGCTTCTTGGAGTCTAAGTTAGGTTTAGTCCATAAATAGAAGCTGTTAGAAAGATTTTGATTCAGAGTTTGATATTTATTATGTTAGAGTCTTAGCTTCACCAAACCAGAAAGCTATGAAGCATGGCTTGTAAGATATCATTCCATCATTATTTTAAATCGTGGGCTCCATCATTCTCACCTTGGCACACGGGCTAGATGAGTGAACCAGAACCTGGGCTGGTTATGGTTGGTCCCATGATGCACAATGCCAAAGAGGGTGTACAGGTACTCCATCGAGGTTGGTCACAGCCAAGAAGGATATTGTCGATTGGCTAGGAGATGAAAGAGGCTCTTGTTATTTAGGTTGATTAAGGGCTTTTGAGGACATGGGCTTGGAAACCTCAGCAATGAAAATCCTACACAAAACGCGTGGGGCTAGTTACCTTGGATCTTCTTTTCTTTTTAATTTTGAATATGTAGTTGCCTTGGATCTGTGTGATCCTAGAGTTTTATGGGGTTTGTGCGACAGTTAGCATGCATGTGCCTAAGAGCAACACCCCCATACAAGGAGGAAACCCAAGAACTATTGTGCAAGCATTTTTGGTCTGTGCATTGGACCATAAACTAGTCCTTGGGGAAAGCAGTTGGAATATATAGCTATTTATGTACTGTGAACTTTTATGCTTTGATCAGCTTTAATGGGCCAATCATGAGCCCCTTGCACAGGAGGCATGTAGGTCATGGGTTCATTGGGATGATCGAGGTTTAGACCTCATCATGGAACGCCAAGTAGATCCGGTCCCAATGCTAGCATACTCTTCATCTTCTAGTTCCAGTGCTAGCAAACTCTTCTAGTTGCTTTTCAAGAGGTTTTCCACATGTTTCTTCTTTTTTTTTTTCTTTTTTTTTTTAATGTTATTTTCTGCATGTTTCTTGAGGAAAATAAAATGCTTTAATTTTCTATATTTAACCACCTAAATAATGTATAGTGAATTTTCCATAATAAGAAAGGATCTTTTGAAATGAAATATTTGTTTTAAATCATGGGTATTCTTAGCATTATTATTTTGTTTCATAGGAACCAATATGAAGCTGTACACACACATGGCTTACTGTGGGATGTAATTTGGTGTCCATGTGGGCCACACACCTTTGACCATTTGACCAATGTGGTCGGCACTAACCATGGAGCCACGTGACAGTCAGAAGGTTAACAGGCATGGGCCATCTATGTGTCCAAGGAGCTGCATGGAGCTCTATGCGGTTTCCTAGTGTTTCTAGATGCCAAGAATCCAGGTGGCAAGAAATATGTTGAAAATCCATCGGTGGTTGGGAATACAATCTCAGAGGGAATTCTAAATCTAATTGGAGTTTGTTATGGAATCCAATTAGAAGAGGAAGTCTCTTAGGGGCGTAATATTTAACTCCACATAGAATTGGAAGAGTATTTGGGATTAGGAAAACCCCTAGGGCTAATGGTCAAGACAAAAAAGGAGGCCCCCTGCAAGCAAGGACATTTTGCTGCCCAATGCCTTATAAACAAATCAGGGCAATTTTAAAAAAGAAGAAATTCAAAAAGAATGGGAGTTAATTCAGAAGAATTAGAAGAAGCTTTCAGCAATGACGATGACGATGTCATTTATGTCACAAACAATGAATAATATTTTATCAGTTGTAATATTCTAAGCCATAAGATGAATATAAGGTGTCCAACATTATTAAAAAAAAAAGGAAATGATGAGTCGCAATATATCAGTCATATCCTACATCATGAGGTACATGTCTTAGTTAACGTAAAAATAGTGGGCTGCCAACTTTGTAAAAGGTCGTTGTTTCAAAATGTGGACCTCCCAGTGCCTATGTGGTCCAAACGGCCTAGGCGCCTCGCCCAGGCCTAAGCAACCAAATTAGGGTCTGCACGCCCTGCCTAGGGGCGGAATGCCCCTTGTTGAGGGGAATTTTTGGATTAAAAAAAAAGTTTTAAAAGTAGATTTTAGGTTCATTTGAAACTTAAACCCCATTAGAGCCAATTTTCGAGAGAGAAACCTCGAAAAAATTAGATCTTGTAATTTTTATAGGATCGAAGGGTTTCTCAATGTTACGAGATATGGATCCAAAACATCACCCATTGAGATTAGATTTAATTTTGGAGTTTTTTTAGGCCTTGTAGAGGGTGTTCTTAAATATTTTAAGCCCTAGAAAACATCTCAAAGGTTTGTATGGAGATCGAGCAATCAAAGTAAGGGCAAAATTTTATTTTTTAAAGTGCTTGTATTATTTTGATATGCCTTCTTCAGGATCTAGTCGAAGTGGTGATCCAGGTTAGAAATATGGCTAACCCGAATCCTTTGGATAAGAATTGCATAACATGCAATTATTGTGAAAATGATACAAAAATGGTATAAACCGATTTAAGAAACATCTTGCCAGTATTAGAGGGAATGTTGCTCATTGTAAAAATGTTCCTGAAGCTATCAGAGAGGAGAATAACCAATATATGAGTTCAGTAAAACACAAACAGAAACAAAATCCTTGTCATTTGAATAGGTCTATTTCTAGTTCTACTAGAAGAGGTAATCTGGGTTTACAATTTTTGTGAAAAATATACCAATAGAGGTATTAACCAATTCAAGAAACACCTTGCTAGTATTAAAGGGAATGTTGCTTCATGTAAAAAGGTTCCTAAAGCTATTAGGAATGAGACTAGACAATATTTGAATCTCGTAGAACCAGAAAAGGAAAAAACGAGTCTTGTTCTATGGAAATATCTTCTCCAGGTTCTCCTAAAAGTGGTGATTCAGGTTGGAAGTATCATCATAAGAATACAAATGAAAAAAATCATATTAAGTGTAATTATTGTGGAAAGAATATTAATAGGGGTATTTACTGGATCAAAAAACACATTGTCGGTATTAAGGGGGATGTTGCCCCATGTAAAAATGTTCCTGCGACTACCGGGGAGGAGATTATACAATATTTGGGTTCATGGAGAACAAAAAGAAAGAAAAGGGTGAAAAAGAACCACGTAGAGCAGCCAAGACTCCTAGGGCCTCATCTGCACAAAGTAATATGGGGTTAGAAGAAGAGGAGGAAGAGGCAGATTCAGAAGAAACAGAGGAAGACGAGAGTAATGCTGAAGAGGTGGATGACTCTGATGATGATGACCTTGAATCTGATACATGTGATGAGGTTTACCCTACTCCTTCCGATGATGATGATGATTGAGGAATGAAGACGCTCGACTCTTGATGTTAACTGTTGAGTCTTAGACTATAGGATCTTTTTCTTATTTTCTAGTTACTAGTTTCTACTATCTAACTCTTGTATGTATGCTTGTATGGTTCTAGCATTGTATGAAAATATGGATTATGGACTATTTAAATTCTCCTTATTCACTTAGGACATATCCAATTATATTCTTATTTTTATGCCGCCAAGGTTCTTAGCAGATGCCAGGCACTTTTTGGAACACTATAAAAGGTAAAGTGATAGTATGGCCATTTCTTATGAAAAGTTGTCATAAGATGTCCATCTTTGTAAAAGTAAAGGTCGCAAGGTGGCACTACTTTGAGTCATGTCCAGCACATGGTATTGTAAACGGGCCCTTAGAATTACAAGGGCGATATTGAGCTGCGAAAGTTCTATAAATAATGTACATTAAATTAAGGATTGGCAAGAATGGTTGTGAAACCCTAGACATTCTCTATTAACTTAGACATGTATGAACTCCACCATAGCACATTAACCCTTGGGCTCGCAAACTTAACACTTTGGCCTTCCAGGGTCCTATTTCCTCTGGTTGGAAGTCTTCATGTGAGAGAAACTTCTAGGTGGCCGCACATCATAAGCTGTAAGACTCTACTAGGCATTCTAGAGTTAGCCATCTCCCTCCTTTCGTCATTCAAAGGATCTCTTGCTAGGCTACCGTAGGCCTAGCATCCAAAGTAAGAATTCAGTGATCCATATTCTCATAGTTTCCACCATTTCACTTTCTGTTCTTTTTTGTCAAATTTGTGTTCCACCTCTCCCCTTCTCTCCTGGTTTTTACTCTTCTCCCTTATACATGTGTGTGTGTTTGTTGCAGACACCCACATATACAATGTATGTATATATAGATATATTAGAAAAGTAGAATATTAGATTAAATTGACATTATCTATATATAATATCTATTTAATATAATATTCTGATTTATCTGATTTAATCCTAGGCTTATTCTAATTTATTACATGTCAAGGAGCGGAAAAGACTGAGAAAACTAGGGAGGAAGAAAGGACAAAAAGGAAGGTGATGAGATGAATCATTTTGACCTACCTAGGGATTATGCCTCTTGCAGCCTAGATGGTTATCAAGGATTAAAGGAGAGAGAGGGCTTAACCTTGTATGCTCAGTGATGGCATACTAGGAATTTTAGACCCGGCCACCTACAAGTTTCTTCTTTATGAGGTCTTAGTTACTAAAGAAAACAAGACTCAGGAAAGCCATGCTTAGCAGGAGAGACTCCACTAAACAAACTTAACAAATCAACTAGAGGCAAATTTATGTAACATCTCAGGGTAGAAATCATGCCTCTCTAATGCTAGAGAATTTAAAAGAGCTCATAACAAGAAATACACTCTTACGCTACTTCAAGTTAGACCTCTGATGCCCAATAGTGCCCTTGCAAATCGATGGGTGAGTTTACAATACTATGAACTTGATGCGACTCGAAGCATGGAAACCTCATTAGTAACTTTCCTACAAAGTATGACATGATTCAAACAAAGCACCTCATCAATTAACAGGACATTTCACTTTTATCTTTTAAAAAGCAAGTCATGACTCAACTACAATATATTTTAAAAGAAAGTCCATGACAAGAATGGAAAATTACACCAAAAAATGCTCCTTTATAAGCTTAATAACAATTTATTCTTCAAAGGCCTAAATGGCATCCATGTTATTGAAGGCAACTTCGAATTCTCTAGCGGATGTCTATTAACTCCTGCTCTTTTTGAATTTCTACTTTTCTAAAGAGTGTCATGATTTGTTTCGGCTCCTTTGTAGGGCACGGGCACTGAGCAACGAAAGTCCTTCCTGCTGAAAGGCAAAACATGGCCATGATTTTTGCATGGCCTTCTTCATTGAGTAAAATTTATATGGACTAAATGGACTTCTTTTATGGATTTTTTTTTTAGCCTCGGAGGATTGCAAGTTATAGCGCCTATGCTTTTACAAGGTTTTGGCTGACTATTTGATATTGCTTAGATTCTTCAATGTGATAAAAGTTAATCTTTATTCTTTCGAATTTGATGAGGGCGTCATGGCCTTCTTTGGACAATTTACCTTAATCTATTAAGGGTTTTAGTGTTTTTTTTTTAGAGTGAAAAGTCAAAGTTATTTGGACTTCTAGTTACTTTAGCTATATGGGAGTGTTTTTATGTCTTTTGGTTGGGTAGAGAATTTAGGGGCAATTTGGTAATTTAGTTACTTTATTTTAGTAGGGGTTTTAAAGTCTTTTGTTTTAAAACTCATGTATAAAGTGAGAGTGGGACGTGTAGCACATAGAGGGATTAGTCTAACAACCTCTTTTGAGAAGAAAGAAAACCCTAGCAAGAGCTTCCTAAAAAATGGATTGAAGGCCATTGAGAAGGCTTGGTAGTACCTCCCATTGTCCAAGGAATCCTTTAATTTCCTCTTCCCTTTTCTCCATTCTTAATTCTTTCCCCCATTTCTATTTTTTTTTCCTTCCTTTGTCCCCCTTCTTCTTCATTCTTTCCTCCCTTTTCCTTATTGCTTCTTTCTTTCCTTCAGTCATCTTTTTTTCCCCACTTTCGTTTTTTTTTCTTTCCCTAATTTCGCATATATAAATCAAAACCCTAATTTTCCATACCCATTATTCTACACCCGCAACTTCTCTCTGGGTTGTGGATTAGTTTTAAATTTTCATCAAGATCAATTCTTATTTAGCTGATTTTGTTTAAGGATAAACTTACAGATGCGAAATCCCATCAGGCAAGCATTAAAATGAATCCAAAATTGCACGTCAATTTTTTTTCAAGTTTGTGTTCAACTTTATGGATAACATTTCTGAAGTTGTAGATGATTAATATTAATTTAATTTGAAGTGTTCTCCAGAACGTGTTCTAGAGTATTGTAATCGAAGATTAGCTTGTTGTTGATCTTAGGTTACATCAGTTTGGTATTATAGCAAGTTGTCCTAGGGTTTGAGGTCTATTCTTAAAATTTTTAGGGTTTGTCCCAGCGTTTTAAGGGGTCCGTTAGGTTTTTTAATGCACTGCCCTTTCGTTGCTTTGTCCCTTAGTTGTCCTACTTTGTAACATAGCCTCCCTTAGTGTTTGGTTGTTCTCCTAGGGTTGATAGAGAGTTTGTGAGGATTTTGGGTTGCGGTCCTAGAGTTTCCAAGTTAGGAACTTTGTTCAAGTAGCTATCCAGAGTGTAGGGAGTGTCCTTCTCTAGGTCTTGGGAAGTTTATATCGAGTTTAGGCAAATTCACATTCTATGGCCGACCAAGGCAATGTGAACCAGGGTAGTGGACGACGCCGTGGTCGAGGCCAAGGCCGAGGATGTGTTCAAATCCGGGGTGTGTGGCAACAAACTATCCAACGAAGGATTGATCACATGATAACTACTGCAGATTAGGGAGCAGTTGGCAAGATGGCAGAGGCTGCAGGTGTTAGGGCTGCACTTCCCCCTAATCCTCTTCAAGGACCTCCTAAAGATGCCAATGTACAAGGTTCTGAGGGGAGCCAAGCACTAAGTGAGGAAGAAGATGAAGAATATGAGGATGACTCTTATAAGGAACCTAGGTGGAACCATAGAGAGAGGATAGAGGACAAGTTGGCTAGGGCATAGAAGGCTCTTGTATGGGATTAAAGTTGATGTGGCGGACTATTGTGGGCACTTGGATCCAATGAGTTCCTCAATTGGTTAGAGAGTGTCGATCATAGTTATCTAGATTGGGAGCGACAAGAGATCTGGGATTGGAAGCAGGAGAGCAGAGCAAGGTAGGCTCAAAGTTCTATGGTAGGGGGAACGAGGTTCATACATGGTCAAATAAAGGGACCGAGATCCCTAGCTTTCACGAAGCGTGTACCATATCTATATAGGAGTGTGTTTCTTATCTACATAAGAGTGTGTATCACAATAAATTGGATCGTGGTCTGCTGTGCGTAGGATCAAGATTCATGAAGTCTACTTTCCCCTGTATTGTAAGTTGGGAATAAATTCCAATGAACAATATGTTTAACTTTATCCAAATTCACAAACCCAAGTACCAATATAAACCAAAATCATGTCATTGAAATTCTCTTTGAATTTTTCTTATCATCAGAGTATGATTTCATACTCGCAGTGATATTTCAAATCAACCGTGTGCAACGCAAACCCAATACGACACCTGTTATAACGTGCAAGCTCGTTCGAGTGGAAAGCTCAAAAAGGGTAAGGGGTAGGCCCAAAATGGCATGGCTAGAAATAGTGAGAAAAGATATGGAGCCTTATGGCCTCACTAAGGGTATAGCCCTTGATAGAACAGAATAGCGAACCAGGATATGTGTAGCCGACCCCAAATAATTGTGACAAGGCTCTATTGATGATGATGAGTGATACTTGAAATCCACTACAATCTACCAGAGTCCTCGGACAGGAAAGAAATTTGTGTCCTTGATAGCGTCTCTCTCTCTCTCCTCCCCCCCCCCAATACAATTATTGGGGACTTCAGCAAGTTCCCATTCTCTTCAAATTCCTTAGGAACATTGCAATCAACTCCATCTCGCACACAGTGACAAGATAAATTCTCTTAACTCCCCTTATGTACTTTATTGGGGTAATAATGCACCATTAACAGAATGTATGGCACACATCTATTCCATCATAACCTTTGAGTTGTTGACAAAAACTTTGTCACACACCCTAATAAAAACAATTACTTAAGCAAGATTCACTGTGAAAAATTACTCATGTGGGTCCATCCAAAACTTTCACACCTACCTACAATAATGTGCACATGTATGCACAAGTCCTTATTTTTTCCACCAATCAGTTGAATTGGACGGTGACCACTCGAATATTGATTCACGATTCTATTTAAGAAAGCTATGATATATTGTTTCCAAAAATGAAATGTCGTATTAGTTGAGCTCTACTTCCAAAAACAAGAAAAAAAAGAAAGACATTGCCATATACAATTCCTAATAACTCTTCTCCGTTGAGAATTGCTAGCGGCTCAATGACATATACACGAGAGGAACATCACATTTTCTAAGCATACATGTTATTCATCACCCAGAAGGCAACCCCACAAGTGGCTCGAATTGATTGACTAACACTCAAATGATAGAAGTCCTTCGGTGGACATGACCCGATGAACTTGCCTCAATGAGGTGAAGCACATTAATCACGTCCTCATTCCCCAATAGAACCTCAATGCAACTAACTTTTGTATCTCCTTCCAACTTCTTACTTCTCTCTCCTTGCTCATGCTTATTGTCTTTCTTTGAAATGAGACACAAGTCTTAAATCACAAAGTGTGCAAAGTTGTGTGCTCCACTATATATAGGAAATCATGGCATTTGAAAGTTTTTCGGTATTAAAAAGTTGGATATCCAAACTCCATTATAATTGGACCAAAACATACGCGGGTTAAACTCGCTCCCAGAGTAGAGGATACTCGGTTCCAAGTTGATGGAATCGTGGTTCTGCTTGATCACGGAACCATGATCTTTGGCAAGGGGATCTTGATCCCCTTGACATGGAATCGAGTTCCCTAATTTCCCGAAACAAGTTCCCAAATATCACGAAATCACCAGAAATCTAGGTCATGTGTCTGGGAGCAAGCCAACCCTTCCTTAGGAGAACGGTAACTATGGTGTCGATCACTTCTTTGAATGGAAGGATCTTCATGAGGATAGGAAGGCGAAGTTTGCTACCATGAAGCTGAAAGGCTCTGTACTTATCTTGAGCAAGCAACTTCAAGACAGTAGAGTGAGGCAAGGCAAGGCAAGGCAAGGCAAGGAGAAGGTTAACACTTGGGCCCGTATGAAAAAGAAGCTTTGGCAAAAACATTTACTGTCTGATTATCGGACAACTCTTTATCAGAAGCTACTCACTTTGAAGTAGGGCACGAAATCTGTGAGAGAATACACAAAAGAGTTTCACCTGGTAACTGCATGCAATGGTCTCCAAGAGGATGATGAGCAAGACACGGCTCAATATGTAGCTAGGCCGCATTATCAGATCCATAATTAGGCTTCCCTTCATAACTTATCGAGTGTTGATGATGCCTATCGACTTGCTTTGAAAGTTGAGAAGCACCTACAACAACCTTTGAATAGAAAGGAAAATCCTGAATGAGATTCATTGAGTTCCTCTGGAAAAGCTCAACCAGCTGGACATGCTAAAGCTAGTACAACCATTATAGCACTCACAACCAAGACCCCAATGGTGGATGCCAGGACAGGACGAGGTATTCTTAGCCCCAAGCCACAACATAACACTTTTAAAGGCTTTAAGTGCGGAGAAGTGGGCCATAGATCAGCTGAATGCCCTCGTAAATCATACAACCCTCAATGTAATTTCACGGAACAAGTAAGATGAAGGAAATTTAGAGGGCAAAGTTGGCTTAGAGGATGGAGTTGATCTAGGTGAAGATGTAATCGGTGACAAACAAGAGGATGACCCCGAGTCGATCGTTGTCGGTGATACCCAACGGGAGACACTTGCCATTGATAGCGTTATGATCTGTACAAAGGTCCCTGAAGTTAACTGGTGGTTACAGTATGGTATTTTCCATACTACTTGTACATCAAGAGGGAAGTTGAGCACAATTGTCATTGATAGAGAAAGAACTGAGAATCTAGTTTCTCAAAAGATGATCGACAAGCTTGACTTGAAAACTGAGAAGTTATGATGGCCATATAGCATAGCATGGTTTATAGGGGGAAATGAGATTCCTATTAGATCAAGATGTCTTGTGAGTTTCTCGATCAATACACTCTATAGAGATTTTGTGTGGTGTGATGTAGCCCCTCTCAAAGTGTATCAAATTTTGCTTGGTCGTGCATCAAAATTTGATAGGAAAACACACCATGATGGTGAGAAGAATACCTACTCTTCCACAAAAGGATGAGTTACAACCTAGGAAAGGGTAGTGAATCTCCAGTTCCTCAGAAGGAAGGGAAGGCACCAATTATTTTGAATAGAGTGCAATTTGAGGCGAAAAGACACAGATAATATGGCTCTTGTGGTGAAGGAAGAGGTAGAGAGCCCACCAATTCCACAAGCGGTTCAAGTCCTCATGGAGGAATTTAGTGATCTCACTCCAGAAGGGCCTCCGGATGGTCTTCCTCCAATGAGAGAAATACAGCATTCTATAGATCTCATTCCTGGAGCCAGCCTCCCACATTTAGCCCATTATCGAATGAGTTCAAGGTAGCATAAAGAGTTGCATAGGTAGATCATCGAGCTATTAAGAAAGAGACTTACACGAGAAAGTTTGAGCCTGTGCGCAACCCCTGCACTTTTAACTCCGAAAAAATAAGGTACCTGGAGAATGTCTGTTGATAGTGGCGTAATCAACAAAATCACCATCAATTATAGGTTTCACATACCTAGGCTTGATGACATATTGGATATATTGAGTGGTGCTCAGATTTTCTCCAAGATTGACCTCAAGACTGGATACCATCAGATTCATATTCGACCAAGAGATGAATGGAGGACAGCCCTCAAGACTTGTGAGGGTCTTTGTGGCTAGTCATGCCCTTTGGTTTGTCCAATGCACCGAGCACATTTATGTGTATGATGAACCAAGTTTTACAACCATAAAGAAGATTTGTGGTTGTGTACTACGATGAAATTTTGATATATATTATTAGTCGAGATGATCATGTAGTACACTTGGGCGAGTAAGTGCAAATTCTTAACTAGGAGTTTGATTTTTCTGGGTTATGTTGTTTCGATTGAAGGTATCAAGGTTGATCTAACTAAGTTGGAAGCAATCAAGAGTTGGGCAACCATGAGTTCCATTAGTGATGAGTGCAATTTTCAGGGTCTTGCTTCATTTTGTTGGTGATTATCAGAAATTTTAGTATTGTGATTGCTACAATCCCTAATTGCATGAAGAAAAGGGGTGTTTAACAGGACTCCAGAGACAGAAGAGAGCTCTCAACACGTAAAGGCCAAGATGACAAGTGCACCAATGTTAGCACTTCCAGATTTTAAAAAGGTCTTTGACGTGGATTGTGATGTGTCCCATGTTGGGATCGGGCCTGTGTTGAGCCAGGAGGAGCATCTTGTGGCATTCTTTAGTGAAAATTGAAGTATGAATGTTCTCGTTATTTGAATTTGAAAATTGAATGATGATTATGTTAATCGAATGTTATGCAATTGTTCAAGCTCTTCGACACACATTGTTTGATTCAGAGGGACTTCGTGTTGTATTCAGACCATGAGGCATTGAGATAACTCTCAACAAGCCTTAAATAGTAGACATGCCAAATCTTGAGTCGTCGATCATTCCTCCTCGGAACATTGACACATACAATGGTGGGTTTTGAGTCCCTTAAGGACCAGTACGCTATTGATCCATACATTGGTCCTACATAGGGGTCTTGTCAATCTAATGATACAGATTCTATTTCCAGGTTTGTTCTTCAAAGTAGATTTCTATTCCATGGGACTCAATTATGCATACAAGAAAGCTCTCTTCGTGAGAACATCATTCTTGAGTTGTATAGTTGGGGTCTTGCCGGACATTTTGGTCAAGCTAAGTCTATTACATTGGTAGAAAAGAGGCATATTTGGCATAGATTGAGGATGCGAAGCGATATGTGGAACGTTGTCTAGTTTGTCAAGTTTTCAAAGGTCAATCTCAAAATACCGGGCTCTATACTCAATTGCCCATGCCAGCTACTCCTTGGGAAGAAGTCAGCATAGACTTCATGTTAGGTTTTTCTAGAACCGCTAGGAGGTATGATTCTGTGTTTGTAGTGGTGGATCCCTGTCAAAAGACCACTGATGTGACTCGTGTCACATATCTTTTCTTTAGAGAAGTTTTTCGTCTTCATGGTGTACCTAAGGCAATCATGTATGATCGAGACACTAGATTCTTGAGTAATTTTTGGAGGAAACTTTGGTCAGAGTTAAGTACAACTTTACAATTCAGCAATGGATATCATTCTCAAACTGATGTAGTCAACCGTAGTTTGGGAAATTCGTTGAGATGCCTTGCAGGTGAGAGGCAAAACAAGTTGGATCTAAGTCTTCCTCAACCAGAATTTGATTATAATAGCTCAGTTAACCGATCAACAGCGGTCTCCTTTCAAGATAGTGTATGGTCACTCTATTTCAAATGTGTTAGTCTATGCTCTATTACCTTATGTGGGGAGGAGTACCGAAGCCAACCACTATTCCCAACACATCAAGAAAGTACAAAAGGAAGTCCTTGACAGGTTGAAAGCCAATTACGTTAAATATAAGGAGGCTGCAGATGAGCATTGACATGGAAAATCATTTTCTGCAGGGATTGTCATGGTACATTTCAGACATGAGAGATTTCCTAGTGGCACCTACAATAAGTTATGTCAACAAAGGTTTATGCCATATTGGATTCTCAAAAAATTGTGAGATAATGCCCATCTCCTAGACTTTACTGAGGACCTTCACATCTAGCCCATATTTACTATTGCCGATCTCTACAAGTTTCGAGGTGCCCCACCGATACATTTGGATAGTGGTTCACTACAAACTGTTGAGCTACCGAGAGCTATTTAGGTTGAGATAGAGGATGTATGGATGTGTGGACCGTTGATACACGCCATGGTTCATACAAAAGATAACTAGTTAATTGGAAATATCGTCAGTTGACTGAATGTTCGTGGATTAATGAGCAGGAGTTACGGAGGAGGCAGGAAGATCTTTCTCAACACTACAAGGGGACATACTCGACGGAGTCGAGTACTTCCCAACCAAGGGAAGTGATGAGGGTATCATGGCCTTCTTTGGACAATTTACTTTAATTTATTAAAGGTTTTGATTTATTTTATTCATTTTTTTAGAGTGAAAAGCTTAGGTTATTTGGTCTTCTAGTTACTTTAGTTATATGGGGGTATTTATGTCTTTTTCTTGAGTAGAGAATTTATGGGTAATTTGGTCATTTACTTACTTTATTTTAGCAAAGGTATTTTAAGTCGTTTAAAAAAAAAAAAAAAATTTTTAAGGCGAGAGTGGGACGTCCAGTCCATAGAGGGATTATTTTGAGCACTTATTTTGTGAAGAAAGAAAACCCTAGCAAGGGCATCCTAAAAACTAGATTGAAGGCCATAGAAGAAGCTTGGCAGCACCTCCCATGGACCCTCAATTTCCTCTCCCCATCTTTCCATTCTTGATTCCTCCCCCCTTACTAATTTCCTTCTATTTTTTTTTTTTCTTATGTTTTCCCCTTTCTTCATTATTTCCTTCCTTTTCCTTACCACTGCTTTCTTTCCTTCCTTTTCCTTACCGCTACTTCTTTCCTACGGTCATCTTTTCTTTCCCTACGTCCTTTTGTTTCCCCCTAATTTCACATATATAAAACAAAACCCTAATTTTCCATACCCATTAATTTCTAAAAGTATTTAAATAGTTGTGGAAACTTTCCTAGTTCAATTTAAAATTATTCTATGCCCACTACTTGTCTCTGGGTTGTGGATTAGTGCTATTTTGATTGGATCAATTTTTATTTAGTTAATTTTGTTTAAGGATACATTTCAATCCTTTACATATGAGAAATCTCATCAGCCAAGCATTAACATAAATTCCAAAAATTGCACTTTGATTTTTTTTAAGTTTGTTGACTCAATTTTATGGAGGACACTGCTGAATTTGTAGATGATTAATATTAGTTTAATTTAAAGTGTTCTTCAAAACGTATTCTGAAGTATTGTAATTGAAGATTAGCCAGTGGATACCTTAAGTTCTTCAATTTATAGATGATTAATATCAGTTTAAGTGGTAGTCTGGATCAACAATGCAGCAGTATACATGGAGTAAATGCTAGGTCAATCAAGAAACGATAGAACGAGTTATAGGTATGCTTTAAGGAAAACCAAGCTATTGGTGGCAGCAGTTGACAGAGTAGAAAAGGAAGCTACCAGAGAATGTGGGTTAGTCAAATTGGGATCAAAACTTTGTTCAAAATTCCTTGCAAGGCATTCAAGACAAATCGCCATTGATATGGTCCCATTATCCAAAAGAAGATTGTTTAGTTTTGTTTTCAAAAAAGAAGGTTGTTTAGTTCTAATGACGTTAAACATAATTCAAAATTATATATATACATGAGTGCGGTTCATATAGAGCCGAGGCTCTAAATAATCAAAGCAAAGCGCACCTTCAAATAGCGTCAAGAAATGTAATTTCAATACTGAAAATCTTTGTGATAGCTTTAAAATATTTTTTCATCTTTAATTATAAAATTTAAAGCTTCAAAACTAGTATAGATCGAGCAGATCTATGAAAATTTGAAAATCTTGAAAATTGATGATCGAAAAATGCGTTACAAGATGCACTATTTTCAAAACTTGAAATCCAATTTTTTCCCAGGTCAATACATCTTGATGTCATGATGATCAATTTGAGGAGGGCATAAAAACAGCCTCTTCTAATAAAACTTTTGAGGTGAACTCTAATTTGATTATTTAGAGCCTCGGCTCTATATAAACTATTTCATATATATATATATATATATATATATATATATATAAGAATGCGACAGGCTGGACTCACATAGAACCCTAATATGTAATCCTTCATATCTGACATCCCTAGAAGAAAGCATTGGAGAAATGGTATTACTCCCTAGACAAAAGCATTGGTGAAATGATATTAATTCGAGGTGTTCTCCAATTTTTAGATAATTAATATTAGATTAATTGGAAGTTATGCTACAAAAATGCAGTTGTACATGGACTAAAATGCTGAGTCAATGAAGACACAGTAGAATGAGTTATACGTATGCTTTAGGGGGAAAAAAAAAAGACAGGAGTAGGAAAGGAAGCTATCAAAGAATACGGGTTAGTCAAATTGGGATCAAAACTCTATTCAAAATTCTTTGCAATGCATCCAAGACAAATTGCCACCGATATGGTCCCATTATTCAAAAGAAAGTTATTTAGTTTTGATGACTTTCAATATTACTCAAAGCTGTATACCTATATAGGAGAGTGACAGGCTTGATTTACACAAAACCCTGGTATGTAATGCTTCATATTTGAAACCAATGGAGAAATGGTAATAAAGATTATCCCGGCCAAAAATGAGTTATTAAAAAATTTGATTCTATCTTGTGTTGGATTCTTATGTAACCTAAGATCAGCCACTAGTTAATCTTCAATTACAATACTCTAGAACATGTTTGGAGAACACATTAAATGAAACTAACATTATTCATCTACAAATTCAGCAGAATGTCATCCACAAAGTTGAGTAACCAAACTAAAAAAAATCAACATGCAAATTTGAAATTTATTTTAATGTCTAGCTGATAAGATTTTGCATACCTAAAGGATTGAAATCTAGTGATAAAAGAAGATGACAGGTAGGTGTTTAGTATAGGTTCGAAAAGGTACTAGAATAGTCAAGGTGACAAAAGGTGAGAGGAAAGGGGTGTATTGGGCATATGTTCCTATCTCGTTTGTGCTTCTGGTTGAGGCTGGATTGAATTCATCTATTGCATAACCCTTCACCGGAACCGAACGAGGGAGTAAAGGCCCACACAAACCAAAAATGGGTGCCTCCTTTCATCGACTGACCAAAGAACCTTCCAACTAGGTGGTCTCCTCGAGCATCATTAGAAAGGGAATAAGAGGAAGAGGATAGGAAGAGAGATGCTTACCCAACGGAGATTGAAAGGGAAAGAGGCAACTATCTGGATTGCTGGTTGTTGGGCAAGGCCGCCCATAAAATCAGCTAATTAAAAATTTTCCTCAAAAAACAAAATATTTGATCCTAATCAAAATTTAAAACCAATCCACAACCCAGAGAGAAGTAGAGGACGCAGAATAATTTTAAATTAAACCAAGAAAGTTTCTACAGCTATTTCAATAGCTTTGGAATTATTGGGTATGGAAAAATAGGGTTTTGTTTTATTTATACAAAATTGGGGGAAAAAAAAAAGGAAGTAGGCAAAGAAAAGTTGACTGAAGAAAAAAAAGAAGAGGTAAGGGAAAGGAAGGAAAGAATGAAGAAGGAGGGGGAAAGAGAAAGAAAAACAAATTGAAGGATACTAGAAAGGGGATAAATAATTAATTAAAAACAGAGAGAAGAGAAGAGAAGTGAAGGTTACCTTGGAAGGGGGGACCGTGGGAAGTGCTACCAAGCATTACATATGGTTACCTTCCATCCAGTTTTCAGGAAGCCCTTGATAGGGTTTTCTTTCTTCAAAAAATAAGTTCTCAAAATAATCCCTTTATGGGCTGGCCGTACCACTCTCACCTTATATATATAATTGTTTTTAAACAAATGGCTTAAAATACCCCAATTAAAATAGAGAAACAAAATGAACAAATTGCCCCTCAATTCTCTACACAACCAAAAGATAATAAAATAAACTAAAACCCTTAATAAATTGTAGTAAATGGTTCAAAAAAGGCCATGATGCCCTCATCAAATCCAGTTATAAAACCACCAGTATTAAGAGTACTTCCCAGCTCCTACACATAGTTTGGGGATTTTGGAACATGTATTCCACAATCTAATTTTGACCACATAACTAGATTGTTATTTAAATAAGATACATATGGCTGATATTGGAGCATAAACAGAACCCAGTAGTAAATTTATACCTTAATATCTAAACAAAAAAAAAAAACTGCAAAAAAATTCATCATTTATACTTGGCGAAAAATTTGGTTGTCTAGGACATACACGATCTTTGTCTAGACTACCATTAAACTGGCACAAGGAAGCCTTTTTTCCAAGATATATGCCTAATATCTAATAATAATATCAGATATTGAGCATTTTAATTCTAAGTAAAATGAGGATAAACCAAAATATCAATTTGTCCAATATGGGCATATTGATATTTTTAATTAATAACACTCTTTAACTTCATCTTTTTCGGAAAAAATAGGGAAAACTGGACAACTACCATAAGCTTTTACATGTATGTTTTACCTAATTCTGCATACAAACTTTAGTATCCAAAGCTGAAATTTTATAGGAGTTCTTCATTTTTAACTTGTGGGGATTCCATTTTACCATTTTTACCAATGAAGCCTTCTTTTTCAAGCACACATGAGTGAAATGACAAGTTATAAGAAATTGGAACAAAGAATTTGAACTTTCACGCAAATGTGAAGAAGGGGAGGAATGTATGACTGTAGAAGCGTGAAAAAGTTTTATCTGGTAATTAGGATTGTCTTCCTGTAAATCAAACTCTTCATCAAATTTTGATGGTTGCAAGTAGCCAACCTCAGGTGAGATCCAAGACTCTATCAACAATTCTTTTTCAGATTCTTCTTATGGCCTAAGGTATATAAATCTTTCTCCTCCTCTCTCCAAGGGGGTTGCAGCAACGGATCAACCAATTTAAAGGCAGGGTAATCCAATATTTTTTATTGATTTTGACAATTTGTGCCAACTTCTACCATTTCTCATCAGCAACCCATTCCAACTTCCTTTACAAGCAAAGAATGAAATGCAGAATGCCTTGTATAACACAAGGAGGAAAAAGCGTAAATGTAATACCCATGAGCATATATTCAGCTAGATAAATAACAGAAAAATGAAAAAAAAAATTGTTGCCTTGATTTTAAAGAGAGGGAGAAAGAAGAGAGAAAAGGGTGAAGACAAGTGAAGCGGGTCAAAAATGCAGCCTTTGTATTGAGTCAGTGTGCATGCGTGCAAGCATGTGCATGTATATGTGCGCATCTGTCAAAGTTGTTTATCTTTTGTCCATCATGGAAAATAAATCATGATTTTTATCATAGTTACATATCATGGATTCCTGGAACTCCACTTTATTTAATAATTACTATGCAAGTTTAGATCAATTATGGGTAAATAAGTAAGCCTAAGATTGTGATCCAATTGACCCATCAGAACTATTCATGCCCCAATTTTTTATCTAGTCTAATAATACTTTGTTGACATAAAGCCATCATGAGCCTCTTCTTGATGTGCTTTTCTCTATGCCCTTTACCATTTCAAGAATGGTTACGAATTGTGATACTTAAGAAACCAATTTACATCCATGTTACAGTGACTTGGATCACAATAAGGTTTGCATTTCCAGTGTGATTTATGAAATCAAGAGAAGGGACAAGATTCATTACCAGTTCACTAATTGGATTCATACAGAACAGTGATGCTTAGATAAGGATGCTATGCATTCCACTATGGGCCCATCCGCATCGCATTATGTACTGAAACACCACTTCTACAAAATACATAATACCACACACAAATGGGAACCAGTTCCTATTAGGCAAAGGAAAATAAAAGGAGGACACACACAAATGGGAACAAGTACCTATTAGGCAAAGCAAAATAAGAGGAGAATCTTGTGGCTTATAACATAACCTTCAATTGCCAAATATCATATCAGGTTAAGGCATTGTGTGCTCTTCCATGGCATAGCAACAGTTGTTTTAATGTCAGTAGGATGTTTGAATTGACGCATGACCATCCTCAATATAAAACAGAATGCCAACACCATAATAAACCAAGCACGACCAAGGAGTCGTATAGATTATATAGATTAACGAGTGTTAAAATCTGGGAGGGTATTCTCAGAATTATAGGCATAAAAGTTATAAGGAAAAACAAAAAATGAATAATCAAGACAAAAACATTGTAAATTTTAGGTGCTAACAAGCAGAAACATGCATTTTCAGCAAAACAAAAAATAAATAAGGCATGAAGAGAACAGCAAACGCAAAATAATTAGAATCTCAAGATTTTCCGAGAAAAGTTTCCCAAAAAAAGGTAACTAAAATGCTATAAAGAAACAAAACAGGAAAACAATAATTCCTGAACAGTAGTGAAAGGGATAAGCATACTTCAGCACACATTGGGTGCTTGTGTAAGGTTAGAGGAGGATGCATCACCACAGTTAATTCAGGCTTCTTCTGTCAAGAGAGAGAGAGAGAGAGAGAGAGAGAGTCAATATATTACATTTCATCTTCTTTTAAAGACAATATTCCAAAAGCTAATGCTAAAAGTCGAAAAATTGTTTCTTCAGTACAACTAAAAATAGAAACAACGTCTTGCAATTCAGCAACATGATTACCTATGTTATTGCATAAAAAATAGAAACCTAGAAAACTGGGGTGATAAAGAACCCAAAACTATTGAGACAGAAAATTTCTTAAGAAATTCAAACCAAACTTGCCATGAGTTTTTCAAATAATTATCCCACACCCCAAAAGAAACTGTCACAGTAATCTAAAGGCCTGTTTGGAACTTTGAATGTGCCCATTACCAGTAATAATTCAATATTCGAAGTAGTGGTTCAAAAAACGGTTCGCCTGGCGCTGAGGCACCAAGGCGCACGCCTAGGTCTGGACAGCCCTCCTTGGGAGCCAGTACCTAGCCGCCCACACAGGCGGCCTAGGCCACAGTCCTAGGCGGGCACCCCAGTCCTACGCCCCCCTTTTGTGAATAAAGTGCCCCTACGAAGCACTTTGCGTCATTTTTTACCCATGTTTTTTCTTAAGAGGCCTTTGGGGTATCCTAAAACCCCAAAGTCAAATAACTATTGGAATCTAAGCCCCAAATCTATTGATTTTGAGATCTCTTTGAGTAAAAAAATAAAAAATAAAAAAATTCTGCGATTGCAAGAAAATCTGAGATTTTGGAGTTTTTGCCTTGTTGGACTATTGGTCTTGTACTTTGGCAACTTTGTTGAAGACTTAGAGTTCATGTGATTATGGAATATGGAGAGTTGGAGACTAAGATTGTAATACACTTTAAACTTTATTAAGTTTTTTCATTAAATTTTCTAAGGTGTGAAGTTTTAAACATGTTTATTCTTAACGTGCAATATGTTTGTATAAAAAAAGATTAGTTACAATACATATAATTGTAAAAATTTTGCAAAATTAACATAAATATGTGCATTTGGAAAGTCACATATATGCATATATCTGCAGAACTTTCACTACAGGGTGCCCAAGGTTCTGGGCACCCTCCTAGGCGCTGGGCACCAGGCCGGCCACCTAGCGTCTTTTGAAACTTTGTTCGAATAAAATTACTCTTAATAGACATTTATTTGTTGTTCAGTTATGTCCCTTACATAATTATTTGTGATAAGTTTATTGTCTCTTTTCTGTATAACATAATCTTTTTAAGAAAGTAGTTTTTATATTATCCTTGTCGGAGCTTTGGATCAGGGTTTGGGGCGGCTTTTGACTTCACTAACTTGATCTTTCGTCTTTCACCTTTATCTCTCTCTAGAACCCCCTCTCGCTGTCTCTCCTCTCTCTTTCACACACTCTCTCACTAGGATCTTCTAACTCAATCCTCTCTCCTAACTACCACTCATTCAAGATCATCTCTCAGATTTCAGTTTCACTCAGCATTGGGAGGAAACCCTTGAACCAGAGTGTGCTTCTCACCTGCTTCATCTTTGAAGAAGTGGAAGAAATGGAAATTTTTAGAGCCAGGGTTAGGAAGTTCATAACCAGCGAGAAAGAGGAGTGCAAATTTAAGATGTTTATCGTGACCCCCTTCTATAACTTGCAGGACAAGATGTTATTGATGCCTTTGTTGCTTAAATCCTGGCTCTGCTTAGAAATTTCTTGCCATAATCTAGTTGGGCATTTGAAATATTAACAGGCATTATTATCCTTGCTATTAGCTTTTATGGGGTTTTGGTGTATGACAAATTGAGACACATTGGGTTTGGATGCTTAATGCGTATGATCTGGACTCGAAGTGGGTGATTCAAGCCATTACTATTTGCTCAACTATGGCCATTTGAACTGGTTTTTGCACATTTTGCATTAGGATTGACCTCTTTGTTCAATTGATTTTGTTCTTAATCTCAGATAAGAAGTTGGCCAAAGAAGCCAAGAGATTATTTGGGTTCTGATCTTTTGGCTTTGGTATTATCCAGTCTCTTGCTTGCCAAATTAGAGTGAGAGAATACTCATCGTAACTTGTAGCTTTGGGGATTCGACATGTGGTATACTGTTTAAACTTCAAACCTTTCTCTCCGAGCATTTACGATGCCAGGCCTTGAGGGAATGACTTTCACAAATCTCAAATAAAAGGCAATCTCGATATCTCATGCTCTCCATGGATGGACTGGCTTCATGGAGGGTTGCAGTTTCAGGTGGAGCACCATCTCTTTTCTTGATTGCCTCAATGCCATCACACAAAAAGAGCAGGAAACCCAGAACAATACACTTTAGTGGATTGATAACTAGAAATCCATCTCATAATAGGGACTTAGCTCCCCTAAATCTGCATTGCAGGATTAGAACTGGGGAATATATGTTCAAGTAAAGAAGTTGAAGAGAGAGAAATAGAGGAGAAGAAGAGAAGCTTTTGGAGAAGGTAAAATGAGTTACTTTTTATTTAGAGAAAAGGTGAAGATCAGTGGTTTTTGAGTGAGAGAGAAGATCTAGAAAGAGAGCATGATTTCGAATGGAGGAGCCAGGAACTTTAAAGATTAGACGAAGTTTATGGTCATACTGCCAAACAACAAACAGATAATAGTGTAAAGAATATACGATACCTACCAAACAGCTACAATGTAATATTGTCCAGAATATATTATTTTTTGATAAAATAGTTGACTCCTGATAAAACTATCAATCATCAGACAGGTTTTAATATATTACTAACAAGCTTAAAACCAAGAAGTAGTATTATTGATTACCCAAAATACTGAGACGGAAGGCCAGTAAAATATTGTGATGCAAGTCCTGTCCCTCACTGGCCTACAAACAAATTCCACTAAAACAATCATATTCTTCTTTATCTCCTCCAATTTTGACAAAGCCCAAATTAACCAATTCCTAAACCTCAACCTATCGGAACTTCCATCCACATATCTACGTTTGCAATTATTCAAAGGAAAACTTTGCCCTTGACTTTTGCCAGCCCCTAATCAAGAAAACCATGACCTTTGCCAGGCCCTAATCAAGATGGAACAAACAAACCCCTATCCCATCCTGGAAGACTTACCCTCATCAACTCATGTCTCACTACAATCACAAATCATTGGTGCTCTGCTTTCAAACTACCCTCGACCACCATAAACATCCTAGAGAAGCTACAAAGGAACCTCCTTTGTGGAAACAAAAAATAAAAAAAACAAAGATACCCAAACTGAGTAAACTGAAGCACTATTTGTAAACCTAAGAGCGAAGGTGGACTTGGTATGAAAAGTACTGAAGATATTAACATGCCGCAACTAGCTAAACTTGGATGGGAATTGACAAGTGAAACACACTCCATATGGTCCGATTTTTTAAGTAACAAGTACCTTTGGAGACATCATATAAGGTCCCTAAAGTCACTAGAAAAGACTGTTGGGCTTGGAAAGGCATACATGAAACCCTCCAACTTATCATGAGATATAGTCATCGAACTTACACGATGAAAGCCCCATTTGGACTTACGCGATGAAAGCCCCATTTGGACTTACGCGATAAAAGCCCCATTTGGATTCCAGATAATAATGGAGACTTCACATCCCAAAGTGCTCATGAAACAATAAGATATAAAGTGGTGAAGAACAATACCCCAATGGCAATATGAAAAAAAACTGATTCATTAGAGCCTCGTGGTTTTCACAATTAGCCTACCAAAAGAGGCTAGTTACAACCGACAATGCAAAGATTGGGACCTGATTGAGTAGTATTTGCCACTTGATGTAAAGATGATAATGACAGTCATAACCACATTTCTATTTCATGCAAACTTGTAAGTGACATAGATAAAGCAATCTTGTGGAGGTTAGATACGGGCATTATAGCCAATTCAACTTCCTAACAAATTGGTTCTAAACGAAATTTCACAACCAAATACCTTGCCAAGAATTGGAAAATCTCACTTCCCACCACAAGGGTAATTTGGCAAGAAAGAAATCGGAGAGCAAAAGAATTATTCCAAAGGATTCTAAGGGAGCTGATTTGGAAAATCAAGAATAGCATTCCGGAAAGTATGTTTGTCCCAGTCAAGGATGAAAAAGAGAACCATTTATAGGTGATGGTAAATTGCGCTCCCAAGAAGTGTGTAATATTTAGAGTTTATATAGGGAGGACCTTTGTACAAAGGGGCCCCTTTCAAGCTCTTGTTTTTTCCCTTTTCTTTGTAACAATACCTTGTGCTCATTTCCCACGTTCATAAAATGGGTGGGGTGCCCACGCAACCCCTCGCTAGCTTAGCAACAAAAATGCTCTCATTCATTTAGACATCTTAGTCTCAGGCTTCAGTAATATCAGAGTCGAAGTTCACAGTTAATCTTATCAGAAGGTAGCTTGAATCTCAAGTCATGGGAGTGTAAGATCCATGGCATCTAGAGCTATAGCTAATCTATGTCGAATGGAAATCTGAAATGCAGTGGTGTACATGTACAATGGTTGGTGTCTCCAACTCTAATTTCTAGAACTTCTGGATTCTTGACAAAGAAGACCAGTGATAAATAAAATTGATGAGCGACGATCCACGGTTTCCCTCCATCACCCAGTCTAACCCATTTATTGGACGATGATGCCCCTACAATGATATTGTTACCACATAAACATCCATGTACTTCCAACACTCTACCATAAAAAGGGAATCCAACAAAATTAGAAGACTAACTTAAAGGAACCAAATTCAATCATGAATCTAAAAAATTAACTTCCTATCCCACACCTAATCCCAGCTATAGTTACTGGGATCGCCTACCTCCCAGCAATAATTACCGGGATTGCCTACTTTGGTAGGCGATCCCTTCTAGAATCTGGATTCTATCGCAACCCAAATTAGATCTCTCAAAGATCTCAATTTTTAAATTTTCGAATCTCAATCGCCATTGTGTCGGATCCCAATTCCTACTGTTAGGGATCTCGATCCTAACCTTAAAAACCAAAACAATAACCAAACTGATGATTTTCTTCATTTATAGCCAGCTAGCAATACAAACTATACTTTTAATATAGTGCCATTGCTTGCTTGCTATAAATAAAAAGATAACTATTTTAAAGAGCATATATGAACCTAGGTTATCATACACTTTCAGGTTCGTAGCAAGATTGGGATCAAGATTCCAAAATGCCAGAATCAAGATCCCCAAAAGGTTGGAATCTTGATCCCTAACATTTGGGGATTTCAGTCCCTAACAAATGCATTGTATGGACGACGCTCCCAACCATAGGTATCTTATAGCATTTCACAATCCTCCCCTCCCGATCCTAATCTCATTATTGTTTCTGCTCCCAATCCGAACAACTATGATCCCCGCTAACTTAAAGGAAACCAAGAAAATAATGAAGTCACTCAGTCCAACCATTTGATGTTGCATCAATAGGCTGAGGTCATCTTGCGGTCCAAGCCATATGTGTCAACATCCAGCATAGTCCTTGCAAAGTAGTGGCTTTGGCAATTTGGGGTAGCCGAGGATTTCCCTCGTTCTTTTTTTGGTTGGAGCAGTCAATGGAAAGCATGAGTGCAACTTCAGCAAGTTCGGCCATAAAATGTTTCATAGCTAGCGAGATACAGTTTAGGTTGTAGGTATAGGGGTGGTGATGGTCGTAGAGTACGGTTGAAGCCTGGTACCTACTTCACGCTTTAAGATGATTTTCTTTATTTTAATGGTTTGACAGTGACCTAGATAACTATGCTAAGGACTAACAAAGGGAAGACGTTGTTCCCAGTATGAGCTCCAGGAGAGGTTTTCAATTTCACACAGTCACGGTGCTAGGAGCATGTCCATTCAATCAACTCAAAAGCACATAGGAATGTGCACAAGGATTTTGCAAAGTCACAATAAAAGCCCAAATAACATGGAAAAAATAATTGAAAATGTTGCTTAAGACAGTAGAAATTCAAGCATAGTTCTCAATCCAAAGGCTAAGAACTTGTAATGAGAAGAAAATTTTACTAGCCGTTTTAGTTGAGAAACCCAAAAGTTTATTTCATAAAAATAATATAAAAACAAAAGTAAGAACATTTTAGGAAGTATAAATAACTTCTACAGCCTCACGGTGTACTTTTTAAAGGATTTTCAGAACAAATAAATATTTTTGTTGGACACGCCTAAGGTAGGTCCCAGAGAG
Source organism: Amborella trichopoda (assembly GCF_000471905.2). Next base: position 3,127,651 of record NW_006498435.1, read on the forward strand.
TTGCTATTCCTTTGGGCTTCTAAAGATGTCAAACAGGCAAGTAAAAGTAGAGGTTCTATGGCCCATTGAGGTCATCAAGGTTAATTTGAGTTTAATCACAAGGATTGGGTTAATATTTGAGATAGTGTGGCTTGGACACTCAAACTCCAAGGAATCAAGACTTCCTTTCAAGGATGAGCCATCTTTAGATTCCATTAAACACTGCCTTTTTTGTGTGTGCTTGCTAGACAAACCATGGGTAAGATCCAACTAAAAACATGTGTAGCATAGCCTTAAGCCAGTACACTTGGTAACTGCATTGAAGAGGCTAGGCTATTTGCTTTTAGAATTCTAGTTCTTGCAATCGGCATGATCCTGGGGTGACCACGACTTATACAGCTATCTTGGCTAGTAGGGTAAGGGGTAATTGTTCAAGCAGGCTATCCGCTTCTCAAATTGCGGCGATATCTACATCTCACGTTTCAGGAATAGGTTAGTCATCTATAGCACAAGAGGTAAGCCCAAGGCTCTTCCCAACCCTATAATGAGAGATGCCAACTCTCTCCTTTCTACGAACAAAAGAAAACGGTACATATCCAACATTTACACGCGGGTGTTGGGACCGGAATACAAAGATCAAAAAGAAGATCATCATTACGGCAAGTCAGGGAACTAGAGAAGTGTAAAGTGAGGCATTTCGACTAAAGAGAAAAAGAAGAAAAGAGGAAACCCGAAAGGTATCCAGAATCTATTTACAAGGAGATCAGTTAGACTTAAAAATTGAAAGCTTTATGTCTCTAACATTGCAGAAAGAACACGTGATTTCCTCCATGCTACCGCAAGCTTGAGAATAAACGAATAATACCAGGAGTATGATCACCCTGGGAAAAGGACACTATCAGCAAGGCAGTAATTGATTACTTTTAAAGATTTTTACAATGCCAAGGAAGCAAGAAACTTGTTTTAACGAACTCAGATCTAATGACTAAAATCCTGGCAGTGTTTACGGCTTGAAAGAAAACTTATGCAGAGGAAATCAAAGGCAGACATTTTCAAATTTCGGTAATATTAGGATATTATTAGACAAAACCACTTCAAGGTCTTTGAGGAAATTCGTAAAAGGAATAGAATGACTCAGGGAATTAATTTAACACTGATTACCCTTACTCAACAAAGAGGAGAGGCAGTGGATATTTAGGAATTTAGACTAATAAGCCTCACTAGTTGAATATAGAACAATATTGTTAAAGTCCTCTCAATAAGAAATAAGAAAATCCAAAACATGTTTAGTTTTCTCCACATATCAGACCAGTATTTTATTTGGAAAAGGGACCAATTAGGTCAAATCCAATTCAAACGTCGTTCCATCCAGATGGGCATCTGGAAAAATACATATTACGAAAAATTTCCAGCAATCATGCTTTCCAAAGACTCTGGCAGATTCAAGCCATATCAAATAAGTTTTTCAGATGATCAGATTTTCTATTGTATGCAGCCCGGTTTTGGCATTTGGAGAACCAACCAGTTCAACAAGGAATTCCATTGCAGTTCTCACAAGTTTATTTATATGTATTGGAGACAGGACCATGTCATCTCAAGAACTTCCACAAGACAAGCTGGATCTGGGTTAGAGGATCCTAAAACAAAATATGCAAATAATATCTTGTAAAGTTAACCAATTCTCAAAAAAAAATATGCCAATAATATCATAAGAATAGAAGAATTATGTGCATTGCAACATATTTATTTACATGATCCGCTATATTACAATGCCTCAATACTTAACATGTTAACATGCATGGAACAATTTGCAGCAAAATCAATGACAACAACAAAAAGGTTATATCTAGAAAGCTAACTTTATAAAATGAAATACACAACGGCTTCCAATCAAAATACATGAATAACGAGAAACCTTTCTATAATAAATTTTTGAAAAACAATGATATCGAGCAGATTACTTTAACAATCATCAATATATATGTAAGAATTGAAGTGAGAAAAGATATGGTGACTTTTAGTCTTACTGAGCGTATGGCCTTGATAGAGACGAATGGAGGAACATAATTCATGTAGCCGACCCCAAATAATTGGGATAAGGCTTGGATGATTATGATGATAATATACGTAAGGATTGACAAGTTAGCCATTAAGAAATTGTAAAAAAAAAACAAGTTAGCCATTAAGAAGGCATATTTTTTATGCTCCCTAACCTGAATATTTGAACACTAAAAAGAAATACAAGCAAGCCAATTTCAACTCAAAAAATAAGAGAACAAAAACCCATTTCAACACAAATACAATGATCAATATCTGCAGTATTTAACCAAGGACAATATACGATAAGTTCCATATTTTCATTGCATAATAATTTCTTTCTTATCAAAGAAAAACAAAAAGAGAAAAAAATAATTGAACACATACTGATTGTATGTTTGCTAATGTTTCTGGAACCTACTGATTTTTTTCCCCAACAAAAAAAAAAAAATAGAGAGAGAGAGAGAACTTAACTTGCCTTTGGTCGATTTTGTGATGCATATTTGCTTATAATATAATCATAATTCGTTTTCATCAAAGAACAATGAAAAAACCAAAATTGGGGATTTATGTCAATTTTGTGGGATATAATTTTTTTTCCACTAAGATAGTGGGGGCTTTGAGCGGGCACTGCACCCATTATATCATGATATTTTCCAAAAAAACAAAAATGGAAAAAAGAAAAAGAGCAACTTGCTATACTAATTTTTTATGCAAATTTCCAAAGAATCTGATTAATTGTACTAGCAAAATGCTCGTGCTCCACACATTTGTTACAACTACCATTTGGACAGACAACTAATTTAAACTTCTATGTAGTTCTAAATCTAACTCTAGTGCCATATGTAACCCTTGATGATAACAAGTGTGTAACTTATAACCAAGATTTGCATAACTCAAGAATAGATGATATACTATAAAATAGACGTTAGGAGTTATGTAATACTCAACCATTTCTAAGAAGTAAGAACAATAATTCAATAATTAGAAGTTATTAAAATAAAAGAACAATAATCCAATAACGATCAAGAAGAAAAGGAAAAAATTTATATTTCATCTCTGTATTTCTAATAACTAAAAATAAACAATGCCCGACATCTTTAGCTAAAACTCAGAAAAGTTAACCAAGCTATCTCAAAGAAAAATAATAATCAAGATTTGAATAATTCAGGAAAAGGTGATACAGTAATAATCCAATAAATATCAAGAACAAAAGGAAATTGTTTTCATCTCGTTGTTTCTAATCGAACAAGGATTCATGTAGCCAACCACAATTAGTTGGAAAAAGGCTTTGACGATGATGATAATATTTTTAATCACAAAAGATTAACAACGCCCCAATATCTTTGGCTAAAACTTGAAAAGGGTAAGCAACCAATCTCAAATAAAAATAAAAGCATGCATATGAAACAAATTGGCCACAATAACATTTATAATTTTTCACAGATAATGCTCTCTAGGGGACCTATTTAATTCATTACCATATAACATAAATTGGTCATTGTTGGCATATTGTATACACACACATAAGCACGAAAGGCATGAACAATGCATTTTAAGCAAACGGCAAAGAAATTGAGTAAATCAATTTAAAAAAGCCTTTATAACAAATTAAGTAAACCAACCTCATTCAACCTTACTAAAGGATGGAGTGGTTAGCGAAACAACTTTACTAATAAAAAAATCTCATGCGAAAGGGCTCTAAAAGAAATTATGTTCAAATGTTTTGCATAGTCAAAAAAATAATAGATAATATTATAATGACTATTTATAACTAAATAATTACAAAAAATTTAAAGTATAACCATGAATTAAATGATAATATGCAATATGTGATTGTAATTGAAATCATTGTACAATCAAAAGGTTTAACAATGGTGGATGTGGAGATTAAAAAAAGGTGAAGCACTCAATTTCATAGAAGAAAATTGAAAAACCTAATTACAACCAAAAAAAAAAATCATATGTAGATACCCTAAAGACAAACCCTTGAAAGGTGAAGCCCTTAATTTCAAAAATATTCAAAAAATTTGAAAATCTCAAAAGAGTACCTATTGAATGAGTCTAAATTTTTCAAATTTTAAGCTTTGCTAATTAGCATGTGGATGAAAATTTTTAAAGTGAATTCCTTGATTTAAGAAAGTACATTGAAAACCCTGGCTAAATAAAAAATTGTAGAAAGCCTGAAAGAGAACCCTTGCAATAAGTCTAGAATATTTCATTTTTACGTGTTGATAATTAGCATGGCTTAAAAAATTTTGAGGTGAATTCTTTAATTTCAGAAGAAAATTGAAAAACCTAGTTACAAATCCTAGTTACAGAGAAAGGTTTTTACCTTCAATTTCAGAGAGAAAACTGAAAATCCTAGTTACAAAGAAAGCAAATTAAACTGCCCAATTACAATAAATAAATAATACTGTAGAAACCTTAAAAGATAACTCCTTGAATTTGTCCTATTTTAAGCTTTGATAATTAGCATGAGTTTTAAGCACCTTAAGAAACATAGGCAATGAGTATTGGGTAGAGAGATAAAAGGATAATTAATCCATTCATCACAGAGAGAAAGTAGGAGAAGTTCGCGAGAATAAAAGCAGGATCAAAGAAAAGAACTCGGCAAAGAAAGCCTATTGCACTCCTCAAAAGTTAGTACGTAGTATGTTACTATTTACAGAGGAAGAGAAGTAGGTTAGTTAGAGATAGAAGAATTCAGAAAACTCACATCTTTCTCTTGGCCTTCTTCGGAGTTTCGGAGACGCACGCTGGTTTTGGAGTTACAAAAGGGAGATAAGAGATTTAGAGAGACAAATGGAGGGGGTTTGAGAGAGAGGACTATAATAGGGGCCTTCGAATTTCTTCACTTTTATGATGAAAAGGGAAACGGACAATGTAGAACGTGAGGCTGTGCAGCGGGGTTTGACAGAGATGAAATCAGAGAATGGAAGCACGGGGTTTCTATGCGACCAAGCCCGCATTTGTAGAAATACGGGCCCATTAATGATTTTACTTTTGTGATGTATTTTTTGACTTAAGTTTTAAGGACGTGTAATCTCTCACATGGAGATCATGAATATTAAAAAATAAGTAAATTTTAAATCCTGTAAGTAATAATTCTCATAAGAAAAGATTTGAACCGTTACTTTCCATTGTTTTTAGATAGAACACCTACTTGCATCATCTTTTAAGATGGATGCTTTACATTTTTTGGACAGCATATATAGTCATGAGGTCTATGTAGTCATGCGGTCCATGAGACAATTTTCCTCATGTAAAAAAGGGGATCGTTTTTCTTTTCTTTTTTGTTTTGGGGGTGTGGAGAGAAGCGTCAATACGGTGGCATCGGTCCGCTAGACTTGCAATCCCCGCCTCTTAGATTTGCATGGGGAAGGTGCATAAAAACATACGCGCCAACAACTTGCCCTACTGAATGTCACTGTTTGAGAAGAGAGAAAAATATGACATTTAGAATAAAATTGCCTGAGTTCATCTTTGGATTTCACTTAGGGCATTTTTTTTCTCCCAACTTTGTTTCCCAGTTACCAGCATCAACGTGATCTTTGGAAGAGGGTAAATCACGCCTAACCATTCAAGGAGTAATTGGTGGGTTCTTTTGGTTCCAATAGTTGGGGGGCATTCTTAGGTGCTTGTCACTCATTCTATTAGAATTTGGGTATGTCTTGCAATCGAGGTCTTTCTCACGGGCTTTTGACCCGATCTATCAGAATTTAATTAGTCTCGTGGTTGGTGGCCCATTTAAGGGGCTTGTGACCCAATCCAGCAGGCTTCAATCTTGGTCCGGTGGTGGGAGGCCTTTTAAGGGGCTTGTGACCCAATACACTAGGCTTTAGTTTTGGTATGGTGGTGGGGAGGCCTTTTAAGATGCTTGTGACCCAATCTAGCAAACATTGATTTGGTTTGACAGTCGACGGGTGGAATAATCTTAAAACTTCAAAAAAAAAAAAAGCCTTTTAATAAGTGATGGTCCATATGAGCATGACGGTCCTTAGGGACCATCACTACTTTAAAAAGCTTTTACCTTCATTTGGTTTAAGCTTTGTTGACGTGGTTTTTATATGTTAAAGGCAGACATTTACGCTACACCTCATATATGAGATGGAGGCGTTTTAAAAGATTTAAATAGGGTGAGGTGAAGGGTACACGGCATCACCTTATAGAACTCCACTCTCGCTCTCCCTCTTACAAACACAGTGAGCTCCTCTCTCTAGCCGAATTTTTATCCGAAGCTCCCTCTCAAATATTTTAGTTAAGTGACTTCATTATCTTGAAAAATAATCCGTTCTTTTTAAAAATGAAATTAAAACATTACTTCTGCTTATTATCATGACTTTTAGGTACGATAAATTTTATGCGCAAGCGACCTCATTATTTTGAAAAAATAAAAAAACAATTAGTAAAATTGTGATTTATTTACTGTTAGGAATTTTAAATATTGTAAATCATTAGAAAAAGAAAAAAATGTGTTTTCCCTTATATCCCTTATATACGTATGAGTTATGAGGATAACAGGAAAACACGCTTTGATTTGTCTTACTCCGACCATCCCTTTTTAACAGCCTAGCAATGAGGTCTTCATTCGCTTATATAATTTTTACTTCTGCTATGTAGTCAGCAATTTCAAGGAGCTTGACCATCCGACAAGGGTTAGTTCCTCCAAAAAAAATAAAGAGACGAGAGCAGTAACCGTACAAAGTAAAGCTTAAGGACTCTAAACCTTGAATCTCTTAGACCATTTTGAAGGTCCAGACCTATATATGGTTCCGATGAATCAAATCTGATGAGCAACTGTAAGTGCCCTCATTGTCTCAAAAAAATAATCTTTTTAATAAAATTGTGATATTTTATCCATGTTAAAAAATTTAAATGTTGTAAATTCTTAGAAATAAATTTATTTTTCTTGTTTATTGTTAGAGAATTTTAGATATTGTAAAATTATTAGAAATAAATGTGATATTTCTGCTTTTAGTAAAATTGTGAGATTTCTTTCTACTGTTTTTTAATATTTAGACATTATAAAATTCATGTGCAAATGATTGCCTTATTATTTGAAAACTAATATTTTTGTATTTGATTATAGCATTGTCTGTGAAACGTTTATTTGCAAATTGACATCCCATAATTTGTGATAATTCTGTATTCTTGGATTTTTATAAGAGTTTTTCTATACATACTAGATTGGCAATTATGCTAGAATGTCTTTACGAACTGCTACCTTTCTGAATTTGAGCCCAAAAATATTTGACTGGGTATTTTTTAATTGGTATTGAAAGTGATTGTTATTAATGGTTTCAGTGAAATTCATATTAATAATTGCAGTTATATGTTAAGAACAAGATATTGCTGTTTTCGAATGTTTAAAGAGATTTAAAAATACTTTAAGTATGCAAGTGGACTCATCCGGTTCGTCGGTGAGGTATAAGTGGACCTATCCGGTATGCCGATAGGGATTAAGTGGACTCATCCGGTATGTGAGGTATAAGTGGACCTACAAGGATTAAGTGGACCTATCTGGGACGTCGATAGGGATTAAGTGGACCCATCAGGATGCTGATGGGGTATATAGGTGACCTACTTGAGAATCCAGTAGGGTATTTTGTGAAATCCTTTGAATTATACACTGCCGTTAAAATATTATACGCATTTCAATTATTCGAATTATACTTAAGTATGTATTTTTTAAAGTGAAACTGTTGATGCATTTCTGTTAATAGATCTCTTTTTTGAAAATATTGATATCTTTCAACCATTGTTATTTTTAAGATTATGATGATCACTTACTGAGTAGCCAAACTCATCAAACTATGGTAAACATTTTTTTCAGGATAACTGCGGTTTCATTTTGAGTGCTCGTCAGGATCAACTTTGGAAGATATTGTAGTTGTGCTTAAACTTCCTTTTGTTACTTTGTAAGAATTCGCCATTGTAAATTTGTCTTGTCAAGAGATGTACATATGTTTAGACCTTTATGTTAATATTAGTTATGAACAGAGTTTATGTAATAATCCTAAAATTTCAAAAAAAATAAAATAAACTAAAAGGGGGTTTTGATTTTGATTCAATGCATGGTAGTTATCTAAAATTACTTTGTTTTGACTGTCACATCTCAGGAATATCTGTATTGTAAATTCTTGGGGTGTGACAGTTATGGTATCAGAGCGATAGGTTTAAGATTCTTAGGAAATTTAAAAAAAATGTACTTAAAATCACATTTATTGTGTGTACATACCGGGACAAAGTCAAGATCCATAATAGCTGAAGCTAATATGGAAAGAATTTATAAAACCTTGGCAAATATGGTTACTTTAATGCAACATCAGATAGAAAACAACAATTTACCCAAGCAGTCAGTTACGGGAAATGGTGTGAGTAATATCAAACAATTTAAGAAATTTAACCCACCTTCTTTGAAGGGTGCTGTAAACCCACTAGAAGCCAAGGGATGGATTATGCAATTGGAGAAAATATTTGAGGCAATGAAATGTCCTGATGATAGGAAGGTGGCCTTAGCAGTTTTCATGTTAGAAGGTGAGCACAACATTGGTGGCGAATGGCAAAAGGAGTATTGGTCAAAGAAAATAAACCATTGACTTGGGAAGTATTTCTAGAGGCATTTAATGAAAAGTATTTTCCAGATTTTATTCGAGACAAAAAAGAAATGGAATTTTTGGAATTAATCCAAGGAAACCGGACAATAGCACAGTACGAGGCCAAGTTTACTGAATTTGCCAGGTTTGCACCACATATGATTAACAATGAAGCAAGAAACGTGAAAAAATTTGAAAGGGATCTCAGACCAGCGATTAGAAGCAGAATATCAGTCTTAAAATTGAAAACTTATGCTAAAATAGTGGATCGAGCCCAAATTGTCGAAAAAGATTGCAAAGATTACTAAAAGATAAAAAATCAGAAAAGATAGGTTAGACCCATACCATCTAATCGACAACAGTTTGAAAGGGCAAACAAGAAGCCAAGGCCCTTGCCACTTCAAAGCCCAATAGAACCATGTAAAAAATATGGGAAAAAGCATGGATCGAGCTCTTGTTATTAGAATACTAGAGCCTATTTTAAATGTGGAAAATTGGGGCACTAGATTAGAGAATGTCCTAGCTTACAGATGCAACAGCTTCTAAAGCAGGGAGAGATAGCTCAAAAGCCTCAGATGAAGGGAAGAGTATTTACGATCACCCAGGAAGACGCTCAGGCCTCAAAATCAGTGATCCAAGGTACTTTTGTTATCTTCTAAAAAGTAGTTCGTGTTTTGATTGATCCTGGATCTACTCATTCATTTGTGTCACCACACTTTGGATGCCACTTAAAGGTAGAACCAGAACAATTAGAATACATTCTAGAGGTAGCCACACCGATGGGAAATTCAATTAACACTAATATACTGTACAAATCCTGTGTAATAAAGATAGAAAAAAATGAACTGTTGGTTGATTTAATACTCCTAGGAATTCAAGATTTGATGTAATCTTAGGCATGGATTGGCTTTCTGCATACCATGCAAGTATTTATTGTTATAAGAAAATGGTTACCTTTAGTATTTCGAATCAACCAGTATTTTACTTCAATGGTATCAAAGAAGACTCGCCATCATTTTTAATCTTTTGTATTCGAGCTAATCTCCTCCTTCGAAAAGGGTGTCAAGGCTTTCTCGCCTCTATCAAAGAAAATATGCAGGAAGAGATAAATTTGGATACCACTACGGTTATCCGAGAATTTCTCGATGTTTTCCCTGAAGAACTGCCATGATTACTGCCTGATAGAAAAATTGAATTCTCTATTGAATTATTGTCAGGGCTAGCCCTAATTTCCAAGGCACCTTACAGAATAGCACCTGCAAAACTTAAGGAACTTAAACAACAATTAGAAGAATTATTAAATAAAGGTTTTATCAGGCCCAGTGTGTCACCTTGGGGTGCTCCAGTATTGTTTGTTAAAAAGAAAGATGGGACCATGAGATTATGTATCAATTATAGACAGTTGAACCAAGTGACAGTGGAAAATAAGTATCCATTACCTAGAATTGATGATTTATTTGATCAATTACAATGATCACAAGTGTTTTAAAAAATTGATCTTTGATTTGGATACCATCAGCTTAAGATTAAAAGTGAAGATGTTCTCAAGACAGCTTTCAGAACAAGATATGGCCATTATGAATTTTTAGTCATGTAACCAATGCCCCGACTGCATTTATGGATTTGATGAATCGGGTCTTTAAGCCCTTTTTGGATAAATTTATTGCGGTATTCATCGATGATATTTTAATTTATTCCAAAAATCAGAAGGAATATGAGCAACATGTTAGAATTGTATTGCAAATATTAAGAGAAAATAAATTGTATGTCAAACTTAGTAAATGTGAATTTTGGCTTGAACAAATGACATTTTTAGGACATGTCATATCAAAATAAGGTCTATCAGTTGATCCTTCAAAGGTTGAAGCCGTTGTTAATTGGAAACAACCAAGTAATTTGATTGAAGTTCGAAGCTTTTTGAAATTGGCAGGATATTACAGAAAATTTGTAGAAGGATTTTCTCAAATTGCAACACCATCGACTCGATTGATACAGAAAAATGTCAAATTTGAGTGGACAGGTGAATGTAAGGAGAGTTTTCAAGAACTAAAAGTTCGATTAACTTCAGCACCTATTTTAACTATTCCTGAGGGGAGTGGGGGATTTGTGATTTATAGTGATGCTTCACATAAAGGCTTGGATTGTGCATTAATGCAATATGGGAAAGTAGTGGCATATGCATGCAGATAATTGAAAGAATATGAGAAAAAATATCTAATTCATGACTTAGAGCTGGCTGCAATAGTATTCACTTTGAAATGTGGAGGCATTATCTATATGGCGAATAATTCGAAATATACACGGATCATAAGAGCTTGAAATACCTCTTCTCTCAGAATGATTTAAATATGCGGCAGATAAGATGAATGGATTTCTTAAAAGATTATAATTGTACAATCCATTATTATTCAAAAAAAGCTAATGTTGTGGCCGATGCTCTAAGTAGAAAATCTACGGGAGTCTTAGCTCATCTAATGATCTAGGAAATGAGATTGTTAGAGGAAATAGTGGATTGACATCCGGCTCCGTCCATTAATGGTGTGGTAAGAATGATTGTCAGCATTAAGGCAGAACCTCAATTAATCCAACAGATTCGATCGACACAAAGAAAAGACTCTCAGCTTATAACAATTGTAGAAGAGGTGAAGCTGGGAAAAAAAGATGAATTCTCTATATGTAGTGAGAGTGTGAAGAAAGCTATCTTGGAAGAAGCACATCAATCTAGTTATATGATACATCCCGAAAGTATTAAAATGTATTAAAAAACTTTTTGGTGGAATAATATGAAAAAAGAAGTAGCACTAATTGTGTCTAGGTGCCCAACATGCCAGCAAGTAAAAGCTGAGCATCAAAGGCCCGCTAGGTTGTTGCAGCCTTTACCCATGCCAGAGTGGAAGTGAGAGTACATCTCTATGGATTTTGTCTCTGGCTTGCCTAAAACAAATTCAGGACATGATAGCATTTGGGTCATTATGAACAGGCTGACCAAAGCTGCCCACTTTCTGCCAATTCGCACGATTTACACTTTGGATAGACTGGCCCAGCTGTACATTAAGGAAATAGTGTGATTGCATGGAGTTCCGGTCAGTATTGTATCGGACATGGATACTCGGTTTATTTCTAAATTTTGGGCTAGGCTACAGTCAGCCATGGGGACGAGACTCACCTGTAGCACTGCCTTTCACCCCCATACTGATGGACAATCGAAGAGTACACAATCGAAAAGTACCATCCAAACCTTGGAAGATATGCTGAGGGCATGTGTCATTGACTGTACAGGAAGCTGGGATGACAATTTACACATGATTGAGTTTGCTTCTAATAATAGCTTCCAAACCAGTATTCAGATGGCACCATATGAAGCCCTGTATGGAAGAAAATGCAGGTCACCCATCTGATGGGACAACGTTGGTGAAAGAAAGTTTTTGGGGCCAAAAATTGTCCAAGTAACCACTTATAAGATAACATTAATTCAAGAAAAGCTTAAGACAGCTCAGAGTCGGCAAAAGAGTTATGCCGATAACCGACGGAAATATCTTGAATTTGAGGAAGGTGATCGAGTTTTCCTAAAAATCTCACCAATAAAAGGCATTACGAAAATTCGACAAGAAATGAAAGCTAAGCCCACGTTACATCGGACCATTTGATATCCTGAAAAGAATCGGAGGTGTCACTTATAGACTTGCCTTACCACCGGAATTGACAAACGTCCATAATGTCTTCCATGTATCATCATTACGAAAATATCAGCCCGACCCATCCCATATCTTGAAATATGAACTTTTACCGATCAGAAAGGACCTATCTTTCATTGAGCAACCAATTTTGATACTGGATAGGAGGGTACAAGTGTTGCGCAACAAGGAGATTCTTTTGGTCCGTATATTATGGCAGTACCATTCAAAAGAGGAGTCGACTTAGGAACGAGAAGATGAAATCAGAGAAAAATATCCCTATCTTTTTCAATAATCAGGTACACAAATTTAGAGGACTAAATTTCTTTAAGGGGGGAAGGATGTAATAATCCTAAAATTTCAAAAAAAAAAACTTTTAATAAGTGATGGTCCATATGAGCATGATGGACCTTAAGGACCATCACTACTTTCAAAAGCTTTTACCTTCATTTGGTTTAAGCTTTGTTGCATTGCCACGTCCTTTAGTGGACGTAGTTTTCATGTGTTAAAGGCGGACATTTACGCTACACCTCATACCTGAGGTGGAGGCGTTTTAAAACATGTAAATAGGGTAAGGGGTAAGGCGCCTTACAACCTCTTACAAACACAGTGAGCTGCTCTCTCTAGCCAAATTTTTATCGGAAGCTCCCGCTCAAATATTTTAGGTAAGTGATTTTATTATCTTAAAAAATAATCCGTTCTTTTTAAAAATAAAATTAAATAATTACTTCTGCTTATTATCATCAATTTTAGGCGCGATAAATTTTATGCGCAAGCTACCTCATTATTTTGAAAAATAAAAAATAAACTTTTAGTAAAATTGTGAAATTTTATTTACTGATAGGAATTTTAAATATTGTAAATCATTTGAAAAAAAAAAAAAAGTGTTCTCCCTTATATCCCTTATATATGTATGCGTTCTGAAGATAACAAGAAAGCATGTTTTGATGTTTCTCTTGAAGTAGTCCATCTCCGACCATCCCTTCTTAAGAGCCTAGTAATGGGGTCTTCCTTCGCTTATATAATTTTTACTTCTGCCATGTAGTCGGCAATTCAAGGGGCTTGACCATCCAACAAGGGTTAGTTCCTCCAAAGAAAATAAAAAGGCAAGAGTAATAACCGTACAAAGTAAGCTTAGGGACTCTAAACCTTGAATCTCTTAGACCATTTTGAAGGTCCAGACTTATATATGGTTCCGATGAATCAAATCTGATGAGCAACTGTAGGTGACCTCATTGTCTCGAAAAATAATCTTTTTAATAAAATTGTGATACTTTATCTATGTTAGAAATTTTAAATGCTTTAAATTCTTAGAAATAAATTTATTTTTCTTGTTTATTGTTAGAGAATTTTAGATACTCTAAAATTATTAGAAATAAATGTGATATTTCTGCTTTTAGTAAAATTGTGAGATTTCTTTCTACTGTTTTTTAATATTTAGACATTGTAAAATTCATGTGTAAATGACTGCCTTATTATTTGAAAACTGTTATTTTTGCATTAGATTATAGCATTGTTTGTAAAATGTTTATTTGCAAATTGACATCCCATAAATTGTGATAATTTCGCATTCTTGGATTTCTATAAGAGTTTTCTATACATACTAGATTGGCAATTATGCTAGAATGTCTTTACAAACTGTTACCTTTCTGAATTTGAGCTTAAAATATTTGACTGGGTATTTTTGAAATGTTATTGAAAGTGACTATTATTAATGGTTTCAATGAAATTCATATTAATAATTGCAGTTATATGTTGAGTCCATGATATTGCTGCTTTCGAATGTTTAAAGAGATTTATAAATACTTTAAGTATGCAAGTGGACTCATCCGGTTCGTCGGTGAGGTATAAGTGGACCTATCCGGTAGGACGGTAGGGATTAAGGGGACTCATCCGGTTCTTCGGTGAGGTATAAGTGGACCTATCCGGTGGGACGGTAGGGATTAAGGGGACTCATCCGGTACGCCAGTAAGGTATAAGTGGACCTGCAGGAATTAAGTGGACCTATCTAGGACGCCGATAGGGATTAAGTGGACCCATCAGGATGCTGATGGGGTATATAGGTGATCTACTTGAGACGCCAGTAGGGTATTTCGTGAAATCCTTTGAATTATGCACTATCGTTAAAATGTTATACGCATTTCAATTATTCGAATTATACTTAATTATACATTTTTTAAAGTGAAACTGTTGATGCATTTCTGTTAATAGACCTCTTTCTTGAAAATATTGATATATTTCAACTATGATTATTTTTAGGATTATGATGATCACTTACTGAGTAGCCAAACTCATCAAACTATGGTAAACATGTTTTTCAGGATAATTGCGGTTTCATTTTGAGTGCTCGTCAGAATCAACTTTGGAAGATATTGTTGTTGTGCTTAAGCTTCATTTTGTTACTTTGTAAGAATTTGCCATTGTAAATTTGTCCTGTCATGAGATGAATATATGTTTAGACCTTTATGTTAATATTAGTCACGAACAGAGTTTAAGTAATAATCCTAAAATTTTAAAAAAAATAAAATAAAATAAAATGGGGTTTTAATTTTGATTCAATGCATGGTAGATATCTAAAATTGCTTTGTTTTGACTGTTACATCTCAGGAATATCAGTATCGTAAATTCTTGGGGTGTGACAAGGGGCCTTATGGGATATATGAACTGCTTTACCAGGGTTCAAATTAGGTAAAATGTAGGGGGCTTCTTTGGGGCTTGTTACCCAATTTGCCATGGCCTATATTTGATAGTCAAGGGCCACATGGGGCATGTGACATCGGACATGATTGTCAATCGGGGCCTTATCGAAGGTGTATTTCCCAACCTGCCGAGAAATTGATCTAGCTTGATAGTCAATAGCTTTTGGGTGCATGTGACCTGCTCTGACGTAATTGGTTGATTGATTGACGTTTGGGGGGCCCTTTAGAGGGCTTGTGACTCGATCTACCATATTTTCTAATTTGTTTGACGTTTAGGGGCCCTTTGAGGGCTTTGTGAACAGAACTGTTGGAGATTTTCTCGAGCTATTTTTAATTCAGCAGGTGGGTGCCTTTTGAGGGGCTTTACATCTTGTGTTGCTGAAAGTTTGAAACTTGAGTCGATTGAAGTCGCTTGACATCATATGGTTCTTGAAGGCGAATCTTACATCAACCTGTGTATCAGTTCAGGTGCCCTTTCGAATTTTCCCCTGAACTTGGTGGGGGTGGTGCCATAGAGCAATTTTCACCAACTCCCTTTTTATTCGGCTCTTTTACCTGTGATTTCATGGTCACGTCTACCTTTTACCATTTTTATTCGCAATGTCCCTTGTCGGGTTTGCCATCAAGCCCGATTTCTTCGGCATTTTTATCCACGGCCCCATGACCATGTCCACCTCTATTTTTTGTTTCATTTTTCCAATATTTTATGGAGAATATGGATAATGGGGGTAATGGGGAGGCCCCCTTATTTGTGAGAGGGAGGGAAGAATACGTTTAAGATGGTTTGTGTGAGAGGTTAGAATGGTGGGTACCGTTTAGAAGGTTTGGTTTGAGAGAGTTGAGATAAACGAAAGGTTAGTGTTGCAAAGATTTGGGAGATGTGAAAGTTATGAGAGACAAGGGTTGTAAAACAGATAAGAGAAGAGAGGGCATATGATGCCACTGGCGGCCGATGGGCTTTAAGAGTGAAGTGAGAGATGGGTAGAGAGCATCGACGACTTGGCCGTTGGTGGGAGAGTGAATGAGAGAGAGAGTTGGAAGAGAGAGAAAGAACAAAGAATGCAGTGAGGGAGAAAGGCACTAATGGCCGCCAATGCGAGAGAGAGGGCGAAAGGGAGAGATATAATACAATAAAATTTTACAATAGATGAATCTAAGATAGAAAAATCCAAGATTATCAAAAAAGAAGAACTATACAAAAATGTATAAATTCCAATTTTGGAATGGCAAATATTTTGAACACTTTAGCGGTTACACTATAGCTAGAGCATCAAAAAATGAATCAGAAATAGCAATTTTTGACAAAGCAAAAATTGTAAAAATGATTAAGCAATACCCAAAACTTAGGTATTTGCATATTGGAATTATAATGATCGAAATAACAACATTATTTTGTCAAGGGATGGATGCACCAATCCTAGTTGTTGCTTTAGACAAAAGATTCAATAATCCTATTGCAGCGATAATAGGAGGACTCCATTTGAATCTTGTAATTGGAAAGGTTTGGTTTAAACTAAAGCCAAATTATTTGATTTTAGTATGAGATAAAAATATCCAAGACACTGTAAAAATGATGATTCAGACAAAAAATGTTGAAATGAAAGAAGATAGCCTTGACCTAGCCATTGAATGGAAAGCAATCCATGAACTCACTAGTATAACCAAAACATCTACAAAAGAGATAGATACTCGATTTGTAGAAGTTTTTGAGCCTCGTAACTTTGATAATGAAATACAGGCAAAGTTAATAAACTGGTGAGATCTTGAAATACCCTCAAATTGGTTAATAGAAAATGTTACTGATAAAGCTTCTAAACAAGAAATACACCCTGTAACCTTCCAAGCATCAGGAAATAATATATATTTCACCTATCAAAGGCTTATTTTTAGGCGGTTAAGCCTTGATAATTCATTTATAAGAAGAAGGTTAAGTTTCGATCAATCAAATAAGACTGATAAAAAACTAAGAGATCAATTAGAAAAAGGTTATATATAAAAAAAAAGGAATAATAAGACCAATAGGATACAAACTAATTGAAGAACCTTTATTCCTAGGTGAAAACTCAGAACAAAATATAAAAAAGATAAAGAAAACCTACAACAAAGCTTGAATGCCTCTCGAATAAAAATAGGGAAAGATGAAGAAATTATATTTTCTCATAAACAAAACAAGAAAAAATATTTATTTGTTTAGGGAGAATTCAATTTTTCAGGGTATAAACCATATCAACTCGATATACTAATCGATATAGGTGCAACAACATGTGCTTGTAGTCCTATTGCACTCCCCTTAGAAAAATGAGAAAAAATGGCTAGCCCATTAAGTGCAACTGATATAGATGGTAATAATACTCTTATTGAGTATAAAGCCAAAAATGTATAAGTTTGTTTGGGTAAAACAAAATTTTCCATGTCAAAAGTTTTGTGCTTTCCTTTTATGCATGAAAATTTTATTTTGGGAAATAATTTTCTTAAAGATCATTATCCCATAGAAATTTACCATGAAAAGATTGTTTTAACACATAAAAGAGTAAAAATTTATATTCTTGTGTTAGAAGAACATAAATATGGATGTCAACTCAGGTTTTCTCCTAAAAAACGAGGTGAAAGTAATAAAAACGATTTGATTAAACAACTCAATGAAAACCATTGGGTATTTAAGACACTCGAATCTAATTTTAGTGAAAATCCTCTAAAATTATGGTAAAAAAACACTAGATATTGTAGTTTAAAACTATCTGATCCAAACAGAGTCATCAGAGTTTAACCAATTGTCTATTTCAAAAGATACATAGACGAATTTGCAGTACAAATAAAGGAATTGCTAGAAAAAGACCTGATTGAACCAACATCACGTCCTCATTCTAGCTATACTTTCATGGTAAGAAACCATAATGAAGGAAAAAAAAGAAAAGCCAAGATGGTAATCAACTATCAAATGCTTATTCAAAATATAGAATTTGATAGATACTTTATACCTTTATACCACGAAAGGAAATCCTAAGCATCAAACCAAAGGAGCTCAATATTTTTAGCAAGTTTGATAGTAAATTTGGTTTTTGGCAAGTCATGTTAGCAGACGAGTCAAGACCACATATTACTTTTAGTGCTCCATATAGCTATTATCAATGGAAAGTAATGCCCTTTGGCCTTTGCAATGTGCCACTGATTTTTCAAAGATGAATGGAGAGTATATTCTCATATTTAAAAGTTTTATGTGCAATATACATTGATAATATCAATTTTTGAAGAACATAAAAACCATCTTCGAAAAAAGTTTCGAAAATAATTTTAGATAACAGAATAATTCTGAATCCGAATAAAATTGAGATTGAAAAACCCTCAATCGAATTTTTGGGAATTGTCTTAGACCAATCAGGAATGAGACTACAGGAGCATATTATATCAAAATAAAATTTTTTCCGGATATACTTACAGACAAAAAACATTTACAAAGTTTTCTTGGAATTCTAAACTATGGAAGGAATTTCATACCAAATATTTCTAGTAAAGAAAAAATTATTTTGTAAAAATCAAGAATTTACTTGGATTGAAAAAGATATTGCTATTATCAAAAAGATAAAAGCAGAAATAAAAGAAACACCTTCTGATTATTTTCCTATACAAGAAGATAAACTTATTCTCTAAACTGATGCCTCTGATGAAAATTGGGGCGCAATCCTAAAAACGGATACTGAAGAGAAAACTCTAGTATGTGGATATAATTCTGGAAAATTTAAATATAACGAAAAGAATTATATCATTTATGAAAAATAATTACTTGCCATTATTTGTGGAGTAAAAAGCTTTCACATTTACTTGCCAGCCGAACATTTTGTTATCAAAACAGATAACAAAGCAGTAAAAGATTTCCCCTTGAATAAAAAGCGGGAGGAAAACTCTAGAAGAATCTGATGATTAAACTTCCTACAATTGTATACTTTTTCTGTTGAATTCATTAAGGAAACTAACAACATACTTGTTGACTATTTGAGCAGGGAAGATCGACAGTAATCATCCACCATCAAGACCCCCTAAACCAGGAGGACCTAATCGAATAGGCAAACGTCCCCTAAAACACGAGACTCAGTACAAAGCACTAAGTTTTTATGCCCATTCTCAACGGTCTCACTTTCAATCTGCTGAGGCTCTCTCCTATAAACAAATAGTAGAGCTTCAAAATCAAATGGAGAAAAACCTTTCATAAGTTAAAATTGTTTCTCATTTCTATAGAAATTATAATATTCCTTTTCATTTGTATGAAGAATTGGATAATGTTTGGAAACACCACATATTAAAGAACAAAGCACAATTTAGGAGATATATGAGCAATCTTTCAGAACTCATTGCTAAACAAAGCACGAAGTTTAAAATTTTAAAAGGAAAGGCATTCCAAACCCTTAAACAAATGGATTGGAATCAAGACTTTACTTTCGAAAAAATTAATTCCTTTTTCGAAATAGCTCATCTCTTGGATCACCAAATAGGAGATCCTACAATTGAAAACATTAAAAGAATTTGTTTATATGAAAAGGCTGAAATGTCATTCCTACTGATCTTTTTGCTAAAATAACAACAATTGTAGTTGCATAACCATTTTCGACAATCCCATAACTCTTAAACTGGGAGTTTGAATACCTTTATTGGAACTCACCATATATCTTTAAAACTATATGTTATTTAGACTTTTATGAAATCAATGACCTTATTGACTGAGGAATTATTCGTAAAATCATTTTCGAACGTCTAAATGTTCTTGCTTTAAAAAATTTCCCCATGTTCATAAAATCTATAATTTGTAAAATCTTCAAATCATGGAGACATAATAAACATTTGACATTCGGTTGAAGCAGATCCGAAGAAACGTGAATATGATCGAAGCAGCCCAAAGCGGCCCGAATCAGATCGAAGCAGCAACACCATATTTCTCTTCGCTTCGATTTATGCTTAAAATCTAAAAGCTTCGGCCTCTTCAGTCGAAGCCAAGCGAATTTGATAATATTGACCTTAATCAGTTTAGTCCAAGATAAAAATAAGGTTTAATCCGTTTTGGCCATTTTAACTTTATCAACCACCTAAAAAAAATTAGGCAAGTTTTTAAATATTTTTATATTTTTAAATTATAATTTTTATTTTTTTAAAATTCAATCTAAACAATTTGACTAGTGATACCAGGTTTTAACGAGACGAGACCAAATTTAAACGGACGAAGCCTCCTGCCGATTTAAAGACGGGTCCGATCCCAAAAATAATATTATTTGGACATATACTGCTGCTTCGCGACGGCGAGTATCTCACAGCCTAAGCCCACTCGAAAGCAAAAGGACAGACAAATTCATGCTTCAGTTACCTCGTTCTACTTCATCCCTGGATTCCTATAATACCCCTGTCGTGCACATAACCGCTCGGGTGTAGGGCTTAGGTATTGGCCTTACTAACTCACAACTCGAATTGTGCAGGGCCCAGCCGTACGATGGGTGATCCAGTGTGTAATACAAGAATAGATTAGGGGTGTTTACGTACATTGGACCTAACAAAACCCCTCCACCTCCGCACGAGCTTCCCGGTACAAAGCAGGTCTCACTTGTGAAGGGACAGCAGAGCTCTGTGCTGTATCCCCTACCCCCCACAAACCCTAGATCTCTCTCTCTCTCTCTCCACTGCTCATTTCAGTAAAACAAACCCTAGATTTCACCGAAGCTTTTGGCTATGCCTTCGCGAAAATCGTGATTTTGCCAGCCTCCTCTGATGACCTCCTCTGAACATGCCGTATTTGAGCCTGTTCAGAGGGTACTCGAGAAGCTTTGCTCTCCTTATCATGTCTCTTTCCCCTAATTTGCCTCGCAATCTTCGTCAAACTTGCAGAGCCGTTTGTCCTAGCATGGCTGAATACTCTTCAGGGATTCAGAATGCTCGACGTTTGCAAAGCGTTTGCACTGCCCCTTTTATCAACAGGGGTGTCACTACCATGGCTCCTGTTTTTGCAGGGGTCTCGACCCGTTTGCCTGAGTCAGAGTGGAGAGAGGACCAGAGGCCGGGCTTTAATTCTAAGGATTTTGGGCCATTTTCTCAGCCAAGTATGCAGTATGGGCGATGTGCTTATGATGATTACTCCGATGATGAGTCTGATCGTGAAATGGAGCCAAATAAGGTGAGTGGAGTCTATGTGTTGGTTATCTTACTTTTTTCTTTCTTTTTTCTTAAAATGAATATTTCCTGGTTAATGAAGTCCTGCTTTGATTTGAATGTACCTTTTTTTTTTTAAAGGGTGGGAGGAGGTTGTTTTTTTCTTTCTTCAGTAGTTTTGTTCAATGGAATTCAGTACTTCGGATTTCTGAAGTTTCAGGTTTGATAGGTAATGAATAGAATGGCATTGAAAGCTCGAGCATGATGGATTTCCCACGAATTTTGTGGGATTTAGTTCATTTTTTCTGTTATAGTTACTCATCTTTTAGTTTTTAAGGTGTTGGGGAACCTGGAATGGAATTTACATTAGATTGTTGATGCTCGTAATTGAATTCCTCTGGTTTGGCGGGATTTAGTCGCCACATATATTTTGGTTTGTGTTTTGAGGTCATTGTTCTGATAGTAGATCCCAGGTAGTACATAGGAATTAGTGTTATTGAATTCCTCTGGTTTGGCGGGATTTAGTCGCCACAGATATTTTGGTTTGTGTTTTGAGGTCATTGTCCAGATAGTAGACCCCAGGTAGTATATAGGAATTAGTTAGTGCCCACATTTCCTGTTTTTTAATGATTTATGTTGGCTGTTTCTTATGATTCTGCTTGGACCTTTTTTTTCCCCTTCTTGTACTTCATGCTGACTATTAATTTTGTCATAAAAGCTTGTACTTTGTTGGAGATATTCTTTTCTTTTGCACCATACAGGCGCAGCTACAACTGGAAGTTCTCATTTACTATAGCACTTCCTGTTAAACCATCCATCCCATGGAAGTTCGCCTATCCTATTTTTTTGGCAAGTTTAGTCGTCTTGATTTTGGCTTCTAGTGTCTTTTCTCTCTGTCTAACTCTCTCTAAGTCATTTCTCTCTCTAACCATGCCCTTTCTCTTGCTATCATCTCTCTCTAGCCGTGCCTTTCCTATCTCTATCTGTGCTCTCTCTCTTGCTGTGCCTTTTCTCTGTGTAAATGTGCCTTTCTTTCTATTGCCTCTCTCTCTTTCTCTCTCCAGCTCCTCCTCTAGCCATGCCCTTTCTCTCTTTAGCTCTCTCTTACCATGCCATTTCTCTCTAACTGTGCTGTTTTCTCTAACCATGCCCTTTGTCTCTCTATCTCCTTTTCTCACTCTAACTGTGACGTTTCTCTCTTTTGACTCCTTATACTCTCTAAGTCCTCTCTCTCTAACAATGCCTTGTGTGTGTGTGTGTATGCGCGCGTGTGTGTGATGCTGTGCCCAAACAAATCTTTCATCGTCGATGCTTGTTTTGTCATCAAACAACCGTAATCACTATGAATCAGTGTTTTAAAATGTGGGATGCGGTCGCGATGCAGTCAGGGGGCTGATCTGATGATGCGGCTGGATGTGGTCTAGATGTGAGCACATCAATGGTGTCAATAAATATAAAAATTCTAAAAAATCCCAATCAAAGGGCCGATCCGGTGATGCAACTTGATGTGGTCCAGATGCAGGCACATCACCTCAATGTTGTCAAGAAATATAAACATTCTAAAAAATCTCAAAAAATAGGTTAATGTATGAAAAATATGGAGGTGATTTATTTAAGTATATTTAATTTATTCATTAATTGCAATATTATAAGCTATTTAGAGACTTTAAATCCCATGTTAGAAGATATTAGAAAGTAGAAACTAGAAACATGAAAGTAAGTTTATTGAAGACATTAGAAGACGTCATATTGTCATAATTCATAAACATCCAAAAACCATAATCGCGAAATTCGGCTGCCTTGTTGGTCTAGATGGGCATGCCTAAGGTAGGTGCCTAGGCAGTCCGGGTGGTCACCTAGTGCCATCCCTTAAATAAAAAAAAAAAGAGAAAAAGGAATTCAAATCCACCCAAACAAAAATAAGGCATGGTATTACCCTTCTTTCTCTCTCTCTCTCTCTCTCTCTCTCTCTCTCTCTCTTCTCTCTCTCTTTCTCGCTCTCTCGAGTCGATGTGCTCTCCCTACATATGAGAAGAAGAAGATGAAAGTAGACTCCAAGTGTTCGATGCGCGGCCTCTCTCTCTCTCTCACATACACACACAAAGATACGCATGGACCCATATGCTCCCTCTTTACATGTAAGAAGAAGAAAAAGAAGCTGATGACCTCCAAGCGTTCGATGCGAGGGTCCTCTCTCTCTCTCTCTCTCTCTCAATCTCGATCTCGACATATCCTCCAAGTGTTTGAGACCTCTCTCTCATAAATACAGATGCAAAAGCAAAAAGGAGAGAAAAAAAGAGGATGATCTTTAAGAATTTCATGTGAGACCTCACGCACACACATACATGCACATGTACAGACACACACTAAACACATTCACAAAACACACACATAAAACGACATATGGCCCCAACCCCAGCCCCTTCCCTTAGGGCTGCCTTTGTGTCTGGGCACCCGCCTAGGCGGCTGCCTCCGCCTTTTTGAACATTGCATAATCGTAATTGCAAACTCGGTCCTTGAAACCCTCGAGATGTTGATGAATCTTGCTCAAACTTCTTCAAAACAACGCCCAAGCTAATCCCAATTGACAACCCAACCAACACTGAGAGAAAATCGACAAATTTTTGCAAAACATTTTTGGCCTAAAGTCTTTCTTTTTGTTTGATCCAAAGACATCCATGAATGTGATTATTTTTTGAGTTTTTTTGTTGGGGGTTTTGTGGGGGGGGGGGAGGGGCAGGGGCCTTTCCCCTGAAAATGACCAAATACTCATGCTCGTGGACACCTTTTTTGCTCACGAGCTATGTGGTGTATATGCACATATGCACCCTTATGCTATGTGCTTCGGGGAGCATAGTGCCTTAAAGGGCTGCATATGCGGTGATGTGGCCGCATTTTAGAACAATTCTATGAATCCTAGTTGTGCCTTTTCTCTCTCTAAGTTCACGTTTGATCACAATGTCTAAGTCCATATTTGATCACTATGAAGCTTGAATTCAATATTTGAGAAGCTCCAGACACGTTATCAAACAAGTATTCTAGAATTTCCAGATATCAACAATTCCAGCTTCTAGGGATTTAGAACTTCTAGGTTCAAAGGATTCCCCAACTTTTAGATAATGTTTCTATTAATTAATGCATGCCTTTTGATTTTGGGTTTTAGTCTCATGGTGCAGGAGAGAGTCTTCGAAATTTGAATATTTAGCATTCAAGTTGAAATTAATTGCTTGACTGTTTAACATGTTATGTAGGGGGTTCCCTCCTCCATGAGTGTGACATGCAAGTGGGTTTCTACTAGTTCAAATAGGGCTGGGATTTTAAGCTCCAAATATGCTAGGATTGAAGGTCAAATAGTTTTACCCCCGCATCTTCCCAAATGTAGAAGTTAATAGTGGATCTGTTAGAGTTTCTTTATGTAGCTTTAGTATTTCTTTGTGCTCGAGTTAATTGTCATATTATCATTGTGTTCTTTGACTATGAGGCAACCAATGCTCGAAAATTCGGTCGCTCGGCCGCCTATTGGCTGGGCACAGCAAAAATGCCCAGGCGGGATCTAGGCAGGTGCCTTGGGCCTTGCTCCTAGGCGGCCAAGGCGCCACCTAGGCGGTCTCCTCAAGGTGGGCGTCTTGGAACAACTTGGCTGAGGTTAGTTATTTGAAAATTAAGAAATATCTCTAGAGCCCACAAAAATTTGTGAGAAATTTGACTATGGATAGTGGAATATATGGTTGCATATATAGCAACAAAGAATTTGTGTGAAACGTGTATAATCCTTCGTGTATGTGTTTGAAGTGATTGGGGTATTGTTTTTTGAAATAAATAGACTATAGCGCAAAAAAACGTGCATATGTTTCAAATAAACAGACTATAGCCAAGGTTCCGCCCCCTGCAGCTTGAACATTGAAGACAACTAAGTGAAGCACTTTCAAAAGAATCATTGTTTTTTTTGTGCAACAGGCGCTTTTCATATAATTATTATGGCATTGATAACATTTATAGAACTATTACCAGTATGATTCTTTTCAAATTAAATTCAGGATCAGTCTTGGATCTTAAAGTCGT
The DNA here is from genome assembly GCF_000471905.2 of Amborella trichopoda. The sequence goes on from NW_006498435.1 coordinate 3,152,827, forward strand.
TTTATGTTCTAAACAACTCTTCAAATTATTCTTAAATGAAGGATCAAATACTGGTTGAACTAGAAAGTTCTTTCTTGATTATTTACGTTGAGATTTAGGATTGCTGCACACTTAATGTGTATTTATTTTTTCTTTTTTTCGATTTTCTATTGTTTTCCTTGTCTTATTTTACTATCAGGTCCCACCCTGCTCGCTCTTATTATCCAATCTTGTAGATCTTTGCCTAATTATGATCTCTTGTCATACTTTCTCACACTCATCCTCCCAATTGCAGAAGGGGTCGGAGAGGCAGATAGCTAGAGATTCCTAGCTGCAATTTTCTGCAATTTGTTTTCACCTCTCTCCCTTTGCATGTTGAGAATGTTTCTAGATGCTTTCTATTTCACTCTCGCAGCCTCCCACTCATTCTTACTAGGCTGGCTCTAGGGTTCATCATTGTGTTAAATTGCTTGATGAGTTCTGTAAGACATTCATTCTCCCTCACCTTGTAGTCCTTGAGCTCCCTCCTCTCGACCCTTCCTCTTCTTCAGAGTTAATTCCCCTCCCTGAGAACCTTCCTCTGATTTCCTCTACCTCTTTGGTTCTAGTCTTGACTCCCTCTATCGCAGCCAGGATGTTTTAGGCTGGGATACTAACTCGCCTTACATTTGGTCCTGTGAAAATAAAAAAAGAGTAGAAAGTAGAAGAAAATTAAAATGAAAAGAAAAAAGGAAAAAAAGGGAAGAAGGAAAAACAGAAAAAACAAAAAGAAAAAAAGGATAATTATTTATACATATGTGCAATTAAACAAATACTTAGTATATTTCTATGTATACTAGGTAATTTTTCCTTTTACTTCACTCTCAATACTTTTCCTTTTACTTCACTCTCAATACTCTTATTTCTCATTTCTGATTCCCCCTCCTCCTCTCCTTTACCCTTAGTACTTTAGTATTTTGAAAGCTTTGGATGGGTCTAACTGGTTTTTCCCTAAATGAAGTGAGTTGGCTTGGGTCCAGGATGAGCCTCAAGGTGAGTCCAAGTTAAAACTTTCAGTTCCTTGGCTATTCCTTAATTTCGCCTCATATATGCAAACTATATATCCATATTCAGAATATCATCATGACTAGGACTTTGGTGCTTCTGCCTTTCTGCTGGTTTCTTCCTCTTTCCAGCCATGTATGGGGCTGTGGTTACTATATTCTATGCTTTGTTTCTTTGCCCCTCTCTATGTCTAGAAGGGTAAGAGATGTTGCACCCTCTCCTTTCTTTCTATATCTCGGTTGTTTCTCCTTGTTGCCACACAATTTCACACAGAGACACATTCCCCC
>NW_006498435.1:3154420-3174636 GCF_000471905.2 Amborella trichopoda
CACACTACTACACACGAGACACACCTACCCCCCCCCCCCACCCCCCCCACCACACACACACACAAAAAAAAAAAAAAACCCTCTCTATCTCTTTTGAAGTAAGGCGTGATCAGCAGGCTTTCTAGTTTGTGGCCAACTTGTCCTTGCTCCCCCATTTGCTTATTGTTTGGATAGTTTGAGGCCCCCGTTTAGTATCTTCTGTCTTTCACCAGGCAGCTTGTGATCAGAAGGAAATAAAAATTGGGTTTGGGATTTTTCTTCAATAAAAAAATGAGGAAAGAGAAGATGAAAATACTTTTTGAAGTGACATTAGGTTTAGAGCGTTTCACATATAAATATTTAGCCGAGTGGTAGTATACCTCTTTTCTCTATGACATAAATAGTACACTTCCTTTAATTATTTATTTATTTATTTTGAGCGAAGTTAACGATTGTATTACTGGAAGAGCATCAAGAAACATGAGTGGGACCCGGGAGCACCCACAGGCAGGGTCTCTCGGACAAAAAATAGATCACTACACAGTGACCCTATACGAAAATTGGGGCTTATAGAATCACCTAATTACAAGCAATGGACACAAGAAAATCAAAATACAATGCACCCATGGTGGTCCAGAGCAAAAATGGAAATGGACCAGTGCTTAAAATTTGAACAATACAGCAACCCAAAAAGTCGCCATTATGGGGGGGCATCTGCTTGGGCCCTAGCTCCATCCTTAGCCATAAGATTTGCGAACTCGTTCGACGTCCTCCAGATATGCTTTCAGGAGATGACCATGTCCTTGCAAGTGTAATCAAACATATAGGATAGGTACCACAGAGGTGGTGAATTCCCAGCAGCCCAGGATATGATATTTTGGGCATCCCCCTCGATAAACAACTGAGGTCCCCTAGAAAAGTCGAATCTTTTAAGTCCCAAGAGTAGAGCCATGGATTCAGCATACTGAGAATTTGCATGGCCTAAATGCTCGGAATAGGTGGCCAGAACGTTGCCGTAGTGGTCTCATTAAACTACTCCGGCTCCAGCTGGGCCAGGGTTCCCCAAGGAGCATCCATTGAAGTTAAAGCTTGATGGTGCCTTCTGGTGGTGGCAACTAGTTGTTGGGTCTTGATACCCTATGTGGTTGGAGCTTAAGGATGTTTTCCCATTGGCTAAGGAAAGTGTTAGGCGATATCCCTGTGATTAGAGGCTCAAAAGATTACTAAGGAAGTAACCTTATGGAAGAGAGCTGGAACTTCGTTCTTGAGGCCTTGAAAAATCCTGGAGTTCCTTTCTAGCCAAATAACCTAGATAGTGGTTGCAATAGAAGCCTTCCATAGGATTCTTCCGGCCTTTGGCCAATGAGAGACGAGAGACTGAGATGAGAGCCGAGACAAAGGGTGGAGTGACCCATTTGATGCCAAACAACTGGATTAAAAGACTCCACAGGTCGTGGGCTCGGCTACAGTGAATGAACAGGTGTGGGTTCGATTCCTTCTCCCAAAGACACAGTGCGCACCTGGCCTGTGGGTCCTCTCGACCCATACTTTTGTATTCCTTTGATAATAATATTAACCGTTAACATTCTAAAAAAAAACGAAAAGAAAAAAAGGCAGTGCGCACCTGTTGGGAATCGGGATCCCTTTCCTTTGAAGCTGGTCTACTGTGAGAGCTCTTTAGAAGCAAGCAAATCCAGTTGAATGCTTGTGCTTTACGCGGGAGCAATGGTGGACCAGACGTTTGAAAGGATCGATACGAGGTTGAGTGGGAATGTGGGTGGCTGAATAAGTTTTTTTATAGAAGGAGGCCATCGAAAATGAGCCAATAGGGGAGAGAGTTCACACGAGAGTATCCCTCCCTGAGAGACCTATGAAGTTGGAATGAAGAGAAGCCGAGAGGGTAATGAATTGGCCTGTTTCCTCCTCTGTTAGATGTCTGAAAGAAGGATTCTAGACTCTACGATCCCCAGAGATGACTTTTTCCTATGCGATGGTGGAGGCTTTATTGGAGGCAAGAGAGTAAAGAAGGGGAAGAGGTCCCTTAGTGGAGTGTGGCCTAGCCAAAGCTCTGACCAGAAACTTGCTCTTGTACCTTCGCTAGGATGGAGGCAGATGAATTGCTTGAACAAAGAGAGGGAAGACAAGATTGACTTCCGCGTTCCTGAGGCCCTATTCGTAGATCTCCCCTCGGCACCGAAGTGTGTTTCGGGGTTCTATATTTGCTGCGAAGGACCTGTGCTCAAAGAGAGTTGTTTTGAGTGGCCAATCTCCACCACCATTCACCTAGGAGTGCTAGGTTATGTTTTCTGAGGATCTTGATCCCCACACCTCCCTGAAGTTTAGGAAGGCAGACCTTGTCCCAAGAGATGAGGTAAAATTTATTTTTCTCAGCTTGTCTTGACCAAAGAAAATTTCTCTTCAGTTGATCAAGATGATTGGCCACTGGGACAGGCTTGTGGAATAAGGACATTAGGTAGATTTGAGAGTTTGTCAGGGTTGGTTTGCTTAGTGTGGTCCGGCTTGTTAGGATAGGTACCTCCCTTTCCATCCTGCCAAACGCCTGTCTACTTTGTCAAGCACGTGAGACCATTGTCTCATTTTTGGTTTTCCCAAGCCCAGGGGTAGGCCAAGGTAGGTGGTGGGGAAGTCCTCCACTTTACATTCCCAATTCGGAATAAAAGCTCTCGTTTCAGTGTTTGAGAGGGCAACCCCCATCATCTTCGATTTTTCCATATTGACTTTGAAGCCCGTTGCTAGCTCAAAACATTTTAGGGAAAGTCTCAAGTCTTTTATTTCGTTTGGTGTAGCATCGAGGACTACTAACGTGTCATCTGCATACTGCAGGTGAGACATGATTGGGCCTTGAGAACTACATTTGAAACCAGTGAGAAGGCCTCCTAGTACAGTCGACTTATGGAGCGATTGAAAACTTCGGCTGCGATGGCAAAGAGGAATGGCGGTAGGGGGTCCCCCTGTCGGAGCCACCTCGAGGAAGGGAAAAGCCCCTTCGGAGCCCCGTTGATAAGAACATAGAAGTGAGGATTGGAGTAGCAGCCCCACATCCACTTCTTCCAAAGGTTCCCCAACCCCATTCTTGACATGGTTAAATTCAGTATTAAGCATTCAATGTGGTCGTATGGCTTCCCCCAGTCTATCTTGAAGATTAGACCAGGTTTTTTTTGAAAGGTGTCTGGAATGCAAACACTCATGAGCCACTAATGCCCCATCTAGAATTTGCCTATCCTTTATGAACACAGACTATGAGGGGGAGATGACGAGGGGGAGGACTTGTTTCAGCCTTGATGTCAAAACCTTGGCCAAGATCTTGTAGGGGGACCAGATTGATTGGACGGAAGTCCTTGAGTTCCTCTGCCCCTTCAATCTTGGGGACAAGAGCGATGAAAGTGTCATTGATGGCTTTGTGGAGGATTCCATGATGGAAGAGTTCATCGTAGTAACTCTTAAAGTCTGCTTTAAAAGTATCCTAGAAGGTCTTGAAAGGGGCTAGGGGAAATCCGTCTGGGCCAGGGGCTTTGTCTTTGGCCAAGTCATCGATAGCCTCCAAAATCTCAGTTTCAGAGAAGGGACGCTCCAACCATTGTGACCAATGGTCCGGAAGAGTTAAGAAATCCAGATTGGCCATTCTAGGTTTGAGGTCCGAAGGGGCCGAGTAGAGATCTTGAAAGAAATCTAGGATGGCTGATTCGATCTCCGCTAGTTGGTCTAGGTTGTGATTGTCAACCTTGATAGTAGAGATAAAATTGTCTCTTCCGCAACAATTGGCTATCCGGTGGAAGAAACCCGTGTTGTGGTCCCCTGCTTTAAGCCAGTTGACTCTGGATCTCTGAAACCAATACAATTCTTCCTTTTTAAGGGTGGAAAAATATTCCATCTTGGTTTGGGTCTTGAGGTTGGATTCGGAAGTTGACAAGGCCGGGATTCCTCTGTTCGATCTAGGTCTTGAATGGTATTCAGCTGGGAGGAGTTGATTTGAAAGTAATTCCTAGGGATAAGTCTGGGTTTTGAGAGAGGCTTTGAGGAGGTGAATCTTAGTTTAAAGCTTATATAGCCTGCTCTACCTGAAACTAGGGGGGACAAAGAGTTCCACCATGTTGGAATGAGAGAGGATAGTGAGTCTTCTTCAAGCCAAGCTAATTCGGATCGAAGGGTTTTTGTCCTCTCTGGACAGCCTGAGAATCCAGGAGGATGGGGCAATGTTTCGAGGTAGGTTTTATCAGAGCCAGTGCATGCGAACCTGGAAATTCCTCTTTCCAACTCGAGGATAGTAGGAATCTATCCAGTTTTGAAAGAGATGGTTGGGAAGAGTGGTCCGACCAGGTGAAACGATTGCCTTGAAGGTGAATGTCAAGGAGTTCATTACGAGAGATGAAATTTGAGAAGTCCATCATCCTCGAAGAATTACTGGAGTTGGAATTTCTCTCATAAGACCATCTTGTGATATTGAAGTCCCCTCCCAAACACCAAGCAGAATGGGGAAAGGAAACTATAAGGTCCAGTTCTGCCTTTAAAAGTGGTGTGAGGGATGTAGAGTTGGGCCATAGATTACTGAGAATTTTCAGGCAAATCCGTCAAAAATTCGAGAAAGGATTACTGTGACTGTGTACTCCCCTATGTGGGAAGAAAGGAGAAGGTGTTCTGATGGGCTCCAGATTACCCAAATTCCACTTGATGCCCCTAAAGCAGGAAGAGAGGCCCACTGGCATGGCCTCCTGCCCCAGACTTGGCGGATTGATTGGAGGGTAGGATCCGACTGTTTAGTCTCTGTAAGGGGTAAAATGGAGGGAAGGTGCTTAGCGGTCATGTCCTTGGCCACATCTCGTTTGAGTGAGTGTCCCAAACCTCGTACGTTCCATGTTAGAATATTCATTGAGCTAATGTGGACGCAGAGGAGGAGGCCAGTTTGGGAGACCTCCTGGCAGAAGATTCCCAAGGGGTAGAGTGGAAGGGACGTGTTGAGGGGGGCCCTTCTAAAGCAAGTCTATCATAATTAATCGGGGAGAAAAGGTTGAGGAGCTCTCTGTGTCCTCTGAAGCTCACCTTTACTCGGCTCTGAGCATCCGAGAGGATGAATTGGTGTGCCGGGCCTTCGGGTTCGTCATGTTGAAAATTCCATGATTCTGTTGATCTCCTTCATCTTGTTGTGCTCTTTGTTGTTCTCATCCCTGTTGACCCTGGGAACTAGCTTGCCATCCAGAATCATCCAAGGGGGGAGAGGTGGGAGGGGTTGGTGTCCTGAGGGAGCTGATGAGGTGGGCAATGATAAAGGTTAAGCTGCGTAGAGGTCTGTTGGCAATGTGGGTAGAGGTTCAAGGTTTGAGGATGAGGGCAAGTCAGAGGGGTTTGAAGGGACAAGCTGTTCAGTATTTGGGAAGTCAAAGGCATAAGGTTGAGAAGTGGGTATAGGGCTGGGAGCCACATCTGAAGAGGATGAAGATGGTAATTTGGAGGCTGAGGTTTGGTAACCCTAAAAATGGGTAGGAAAGGTAGAAGGGGGAACTTGGTAAAGAGGGGTTGGAGTTTGCGAGGGGTAAAAGGTTGAACTTAAGGAGAGAGTAGGCCCTTGGTGGAAAGAAGAAGGGTGGTAGGTCAGGTAGTGGTGAGGCTGAGGTGATTCGAAGGATGGGTAAGTCCAGGATGGTGAGGGGTCGAGAGTTTGTGGAAAGGGGAAGTGGAAGGTTCTGACACGACAAATGTGAACCAGGTGAGGGGTGAAAGGAAAGGAAGGGGCTAGAAGGGCAGAGATGAGGGTTGGATCAGGAGGAGAGGGGTTCGTGGAATGGACTGCAACAATGCTGAAGGGGAATTGAGACCACTCCATGGGGTTGTCGGAGGTCGCAAAAAGTGTGGGTGATAGAGGAGGAGAATCTTCAGAAGTGGCTGTCTTAAAGGGCGTACTAAGGGAGACACCAGGGGATAGAAGGGGTTTGAAGTCTAGGAAGTGGGCTCTCGACGAGGGTCATCCTCAAGAGAGAGGATGGTAGAGGGAGGGCAGTTCTGAAGTAAGGTTGAAGATGGAGATACGGAAGAGTGAGGCAGAGACGAAAAGGCGGAAGAGCAGATGGGCAGAAAGAGGATGATAAGGTGTGGGGAGATGGGAGAGGGGGGGGGGGGGGCAATCAAGACGTCAGGAGAGTCTGTTGGGATCTCGAGGTGACGAAGCTCGAGGGGAGGGCAGGTGTTGCCAAAAGGGCTAAGGGGGAAGGGCGGCACCTCTACTACCGATGGCAAGAAAATATCGGGGCTAGGTGAGGGAGACAAAGGGGATGAAGGAGGCGGCAAAGGGTGAGAGGTGTCAGTAGGGCAGGTAAGTTGACAGGAAGGAGGGCGGGCGGCGTCGACAAGTGTCGAGTGGGGTTTAGGGTCTCCAGGGATATGAGCCTTCAGGGAAGGTTGAGAAGGCGGGAGAGGGCAGCTGGCAATAAATGGGTTAGCCCTATGAGACGGTGGGCCTGGCCCTGCTGAATGGCCCGACGACTGAGGCAAGGGGGGGGGGGGGGGCGTTCGTGGTCAACTAAGACACCTTTGCCGTGGCGGTGTGGAGGGGAGCCAAGTGGCACAAGTAGGGCCATAGGAGCAACCAGCGCTGCTTAGGGGGACTTGAGCAAGACGGAGAAGGGGTGATGCTTGAGCTCGAGGCCAGCTGGATGGCGTCTGGTCGTTGGGCGGACCTGCCAAGGAGGACGGCTGGTGGCGCTGACTAGGGTGGCGGTGTTTCCTTGAGGCTGAGATCCAGGATGAGGAGGAGGGACCCTTAGGTGGGGGAATGTCCGCAGGTTGAAGAAATTGGGTGAGGGCAGAGAAGCTGCAGACCACGAGAGAGTAATAGGAAAACAAAGATCTTCAACTTCTAACCAGATGGTGGAGGGGATGAACTTTGTGTTGAGGACCTCCAGGAGTAGGCAGATAGAGCCGAGCTGCATAACTTGGATGGATTTCTAGTGGATTTCTACCAGAGCACCACATGCCTCTGCCACTCTCTTAAACTTGGAGGGAGACCTCGCGTGTAGAGGGATGTTGTCCACTGTGAGCCAAACTCTTTGTTTTTGGAACGACCCATCCTTTGGTTAAGGCTGCCCCTTTGAATGAGTGGGTGGGGGGCTCTTGTAGAGCTCGGTGGGCACTCTCGTGCAAAGGGAAGGTGGAAAGTATTTCTCTGCTAGAGATGTGGTGGCAGCTGAGCTTGGGCACTGCCCAAAACCGTTGAGCCCATTCTCTACCCCCCCGATGTCATCCCGTCTTGGTAGGAAGTGTCCCACCAGGGAAGAAAGAAGTTTGGATTTGAGAGGGGTTGACTCCTTTGCAGGGGTGGAGATGATGAAGGGGAGAAACAGAGGAGAGGTCCCTGGGGTTGGAGGTATAACACTAGAGAGGGGTGGTGGGGTTCAGGGAGCTGGGGGAGGATAGGGCGGGGCTGAGGCGACAACCTGTGCGAACGAAGCCTTCTGCGCGAGCTGAGCCTTCTGGAGAGTCGGCTTGGGTCCCCGAGTAAGGTGGAAGCAATGGTTGAGAAGGTGAAAGCAATGGTTGAGAAGGCAAAGGTTTGGGGTAAAGGTTATAGATCTTATTCTTGTCAAGGGGCGGAGGGAGACGAAGATGCTTCCTCCTCTTCATGATGATTCCCAAAAGTAACTTCCTTTTCAGAAAATAAAAATGCCATGTTTAATCTTGTGTGTGATCATGGAGTAAATAATGAGATGAACAGTGTTTTGCAAATTTATGCTCACGGCTTGAGTGGCTGGCATATTAATTGAAAGGTAGACATATATTAATTGAAACTTCAAAATTGAAGGGTCGCTTCGCTAGAGCATGAGATGATCTAGCCTCTTGCATTTTGCATCCTGCTATATGCATGTAGAGTTCATTTTTGGAAAGTAAAACTACATATAGAGTTCTAAATATTACATGGAGAAGCTGTTATGAGTGAAAAGAAGGTAGCAAGAAGCTTAAGAATATTCTGACAGGGCTGATTAGACTTTCATGCTACTACAAGTAACAACTTGTATATGTTGACATTCTGTAGAAAGCATGGAGCTATAGGATGTTGGCGTCGCTACACTTAATTTAGGTGTATATATATTTTAATTGAGAGTTAATTTATTCATTGATGGAAGTGAAAATTATACATTCATATGTGATATGAAAAATCTAAGAACCGTGTTGATAAGTATTTCATGTCATTTGATGTTGATAAGTATTCCATATCATTTGAGATGGTTATTGTATATGACATACTTTTGTTATGGTTGATTTCAGAATACTCAATTGTAATGCAAAAGTTGTAGAGTACTACTAAAATGCTTCCACTGTTACTAGTTTTTTGCTAGATAACCACTAATCCGGTCAAAAATCCATTATGTTGGCTGGTTTCAAAAATCAATTTAATTTTGCAAAGGAGAAAGTCAATCTCAAGTTTTTCTGAACTTGTCTAAGCAGTCTGCATTAAGTGGAGTGTACTTCAAGCACCTTCTAAGGCTGTATCATGTAATTCTTCTTCTAGATGATGAAATGGACAATTGTTTGTTTCATAGTGGAGTTTGCTAGAAAATTCAGCATTACTTTTAAGTTTGAATCAGTCTTTCTGAATATCAGCTTGTTCTTTTAAGTTTTCTAGCATTCCTTATTGTGACATTAAAAAAAAGGACAAAACATTCCTTAGTGTCAAGTGGATTGTCACATGTTATGCAGTTGTCTCTTTTAAGTGATGTTCAAGAATGTATGAGTGCTAGACTCAAATAATCGTAGGTTGGTCTCTTTGGTGGAGGAATGCCCCGATCTCACCCTTGCCGCCCCCCCAAAAAACGAAAAAAATTCAAAAAAAAAAAAAGGAATACAAAGAAAAGAAAAGAAAAGAAAAAATCTCTTCTGCTTCTATTGCACTTACCTTATGGACATCTTTTGTAATCTGGCCCATAGTTACTAGGATCACCCAAGAATGTGGTTGCTCTAGCTTCAAAAGCTCGATCATGTGCTCAGGGACAAGATATCTCGATTACAAACCTTTTTGAATTTAGGGATATCGATTGGGATTCTAGTTCCCTGGTTAATGGGATTCAAATCCCGCTCATCCAAATTTTGGGTCCATGAGTAAGTGGAATTGAGCCTTCACCAACATGGAATCAAGTTTCTTGTACATTGGTACGGAGGATCACCAACAAATGTTGAGGTCCCGCCATGGCAATGAGGGTTTGAAGCTTGAACTTTAAATTTTGAACTTGTAAGTCACGAAAATAAACACCACAACATACAAGCTACTGCCATGTTATGCTATGGAACCTGTATATGAAGGAGAGCGGCTGCAACACTAAAGCTTTGCCATGTCCTACCTTGAATCCTTTCTATTTCACTTATTGGAAGCTTTAAGGGGTTTATATAATTGATCCTTGTTTCTAATTTAGCCATATCCACCATTACAAAGGCCTTTACAGGGTGACCCTTTGTTCACCTCTATACCCTTTTTTCCTTTGTATCTAGAGGTTTGACCAATTGCATACCCAATTGCATATAAGTGAAAGGCTCCAAACAAGGGAGAACGTGGACACCACAACTTCTTTCATGCTTCATTTTCATCAAACAATTGAGCTTCTTTCGTGCCTGAGGACGGAAATTTGATCCTCATTTTGGGTTTTCAGTTTTGCTTTTCACTTATGGAGCAAACTTCAATGATAACAAAAAAATTTAAAATATTTTAAAAATGGGATTCTTTGGATTATTTGAGACTTTGGCTGTTGGATTCAGAAAAAAAATAATCATATCGTTCAACAGGCTTTGTTCCCGAGCATGAGTACCCTAGTTAGGTGCTCTAGGGGAGACTCGATTTTAAGCTGGATGGACCTCGAGCCCATATACCTTGTCATTCGATGCTAGATGAAGTTGGATTGCGCCCCCTTCATATTGGGAGCAAGATACCTTTAACCCAAAGTGTATGGATCTTGATCCCTATCCTACGAATCTTCATTCATCTCTCGATCCCCCGCTTCCGATCCCTTTCCGGAATCTGACCTTGTTCTTGATCCCAGTAACTATAATCTGGCCACCTCCTCAAATGCCGTAGCAATATGACTCCTCTTTGGGTCGAAGGTCGAGGGCGGTGATCTAAGCATGCCAAAACACTTAAGCTTTCAATAGGATGTGATTAGGTGCATTTTCTTGTATTTGCCAGTGGTATCACCTTTGGATCACTCTTTCAATGGAAAATAAATGTTGGTTTTTAGCTTTCAAGTTTGGGTAGCGTCCATTCTGCAATTGTAAGCTTGTGTTTTACCACTATGCTCTGTGATTTTGAGCCCTGTTTCATTCACATTAATAATGTCATATAGTATATAATACTTGCTACAACAACTTTTTGAGTTTGTTTTTCTGTGTTTGGTCTTCTATTGATGTGAAAACTGTCTACCTTTCTTCATTTAATTCCATCTCATATTACAAATTGGTGTTGTGATATTTGTTATAATTTTTTCTTGGATGCATATGGCTCTTAACAGGGAACTTCTACCCTTGATAACCTTGATGAGTGGAAATGGAAATTGACCAAGCTCATCCGGAATAAGGAGGAGGAGGAAGTGGTGTCGAGGGACAAAAAAGACAGACGTGACTATGAGCAACTTTCAGCATTAGCTACTAGAATGGGCTTGTATTGGTATATGTTATGTTCATTAAGAATTTCTATCAGTAATTATTTTGCACTATTCAGTTCTTTTTTCCCCCCCTTTTCTCTTTTCAATCTAAGTTCTGGCCTTGGTTGTGATCTCCAGTCGCCAGTATGAAAAAGTAGTGGTTGTAAGCAAGCTCCCGCTGCCAAACTACAGATCTGATCTCGATGCTAAGCGGCCCCAGAGGGAGGTATCTTCTCATGTCTTAGTCCTTTCCTGTTTCTTATGATAATCAGAATTAAGTTTCACTGGAATGTATTGCTATTCTGTTCTTTACAAACTTGAAATTAATTTTCACTGGAGTGGCATTGACATTCACAAGCATCATTAGGTGCTTATTCCCGTTGGTTTGCAAAGAAGAGTGGACTCTCTGCTAGGCGAGTTTCTTTCTCGAAAACCTGTGAATAGGGGAAGCTTTTCAGAGATTTCTTTTACAAGTTCGAGCAGCAATGGTAGTCTCAACACCAATGAAGATGGGCTTCTTGAAACACCTGAGCCACGACGACCTGCTAGTTCTGTCATGGAGAAAATTCTCTTGCGGAGAAGCCTGCAACTTCGCAACCAACAGCAGGCTTGGCAGGTTCATTTTCTTGAACCAAGTGATTGTGTTTAATTACCAGAATTAGGTGCTTTGTATTCTTCATGTGGTTTTCTACAGTCGTATCTTAGTGGTTGTTATTTTATTTTATTCATAGTGATTGGGTTTTATCTGGTTGCCAATTTGTTTTTATTGTTATATAATGCGCATTAGACGACTTTCCATGATAAAAAGAGATCAATTTTTTCCTATATTCAAGATTTACTTAATTTCTATATTCTCAAATCCTGCACTGGGGGACCAATTTTTACACTGCTGAGAATGGTTAATCTTTTTCTTTTCAGTAACTTCTGCATATATGTACAGTTGACTTCCTCTTTACGAAGTAAAATTTATAATATGTTTGCAAGTTTTTGGCTGGATACTGAGGACCTGCCTTGTATTGTTAATCGTGTTTTATAGGAATCACCTGAAGGTCAAAAGATGATAGATTTTAGAAACAGTTTACCTTCCTACAAAGAAAGGGATGTATTATTGAGAGCTATATCAGATAATCAGGTGAGCAATCCTACTGGAATCTGGATATGCCTTTTTTCGAGAAGGGTTTCATTTTTTGACCTTTTTGTATTTTCTGAAAATCGTTAATGTCTTCAAATTTGTTAACTCTTGTTATTTTCTTTCTTGTTTCCTTTGTAGGTCCTCTACATTTATTATATAACTTTCTGTGAACACGTGAGGTTTAAATCCTTGACAAATTTAACATTGCAACATAAATTTTTTGGAAAATCTCTCTCTCCTGTGAAAATTGGATGGTTGGAGGAGCGTCTGATTAGGCAAGAGGCAAGGGATAAACACAAATAGGAAGAAAAAGACTTGACATGTTTTGAAAGAGCTAGGGAGAAAAAAATGGGAAGGGAATGGGATATTTGAAGTTCTTAGAAAGAGTTTTAGGATGTTAAGAAATAAGAACTTGAAATATTGAATAAGTTCCATTGGAATATATTATTTAGTGATTCTCTTCAAAATTGGAATTCCCATAAAAATGGAAATTAGAAGATTTAGAGAGGGCTTTTAGCCATTCAGATGTTGAATGAATCCCATCTAATTCTATGTTTTGTTAATATACTATAGGGATCTAATAGGTATGCTGATCAAAACAAGTATGTAAGAGCTCTCACTGATGAAAACAAGTTTTGGCTGTCTTTACTTTTAATACTTTGCCTAAAAATAATTTCAATCATTTTATGCCACACAAAAGCTAGTTTGCATTGCATGGCGCTTGTATGTCAAGGCTGATGATTTGCATGTTAAGGAAGAGGGCAAAAATTGCTGTTTATATTATTACAGAATGGATCAATGACCATTACCAACCAGCCATTGTTCTGTTGTCACTTGGCTACTTGTGACATTTACCTAGTACAATCTCGTAATATTTGAGAGTACTCGTTAATTTTTTTTATTTTTTAATTATATCGGCAGGGTATTCCTACAATACAACTTACACACCTCTCTCCTTTAGGGTCACAGTACCATTAAAGGGATATTCTGTGCATTCTACCAACTCCCTGTACATGTTGCAATGTTTAAAAGGATAGCATTGAGTAATATGTCAGAGTAATTTTAATATTGAAAATATAATAAATCCCATTTTTGGTGGCGTGTGTACCACAAGAGCCGTACGGTGTCCATGTGAAGATGACGGCAATATCCACGGACGTGTAGTGATGGATATTGAGAACATAAGCCTGACATAAAGAGAATATTTCTTTGAATATTTTATAAAACAAAGAAAGAAGAGAAACAGCCAATGCTCCTACCTTCGCCAAGGTGCTAGATGCTTGCTTAGGAAGCACCTTGGCTGCATAGGCGGTAGAACTCCTTCCACCTGAGTGGCCTGCCTTTGAGCCTAGGACTCTTGCCTGCTTAGGCAGGTGGCCTGGAAGTTCAGGCGGGCGCCTTTTTCAACAATGATTTTTATTGCTGTTTAATTTTTGTCTAACCATTTTTGAAAATTTTTCTTAAGCTCTGGATAAGCTAAATTCTTTTATAGATTTTTCCCTACTATACAGTTAATTTTGAATGAGAATGAGGTAAAACTTTAAAGAGATTTAGAGGAGATTGGGGCATGATTTATGGAGTTGGACATGATTTATAAAAGAGATTAAATTATAATTTTTCTTGCTCTTATTTCTTAAATAGAGATTTATCTTTTAAATTGCAATTTAATATGTTTTTTACTCTCTTGTTCTCTCTCTGTGCTTGCCCGTGCATTGCACATGCTGCGTTCTAGTCTTTATTAAATGACTCATGATGCATGGACGGCAGTGTGGTCTCTATTGAGGCCTCATGTTTTGATTGGTTTTTGTTGGTAATGCGCCATTTGTTTATGGGTTTTTTTGCGCCATCTGTTTATGGGTTTTGTTAGTTTGGTATAGTTTGGATACATCCATGGTTGACAGAATGATTGGAACAAAGATTATTATTTTTATCATGCACTGCTTTACTTTGTTACAGTGTTTCAAAAAGCGCTAAGCGGCACCTAGGCGACTGGGGGGGTCCAGGCCGCCCAGCGCACTAGGCGAGTGCCTAGAACCTGGGCGGCCCAGTAGAAAGAAAAATGTCTCTACAGTCTAACAATAAACTATATAGCACATAAGAATTAGGGATTTAGGGCACATCAAATGTATAGTACACAAGTCCACATAGCACACGCTCCTCCATACTCCATAATCATAAGTCCATATCAAAAACAAAATCACTAACTTTGATTGCTCGATCTCCAAACTTCCACCTCTAAGATGTTTCTAAAGACTCAAAATGTTCTAAAAGATTCTCTAATAGATTTAGAAAACATACAAAACTAAATCTAATAACAATGGGTGATGCTTAGATGAAAATCTTGTAAATTTGAGAAACCTTTCAATCCTATGGAAATCACAAAAAAAGACCAAAAAATGCCCCTTCAGTATTAAAAAAAGACCAAAAAGTGCCTTCAACAAGGGGCATTTTTGCCCCTGGGAGGGGTCCAGGCCTTGGGCGGCCGACCTGCCTAGGCGGGTTCCTGGGCGCCTAGGCAAGCGCTCAGGGATATCCGCCTAATTGGGCCGCCTAGGCCTGGGCAATGCGCCCAGGCCTTCTAGACCGCCTTGGCGGCTGCCCAGGCGTTGAGCGGTCCGCTTTTTAAATCACTGCTTTGTCAACAACACTTATGTCATTTAGGATGAAACTTGTGCGCTACTGTTTAAATTTAATATTGACTTGAGTAAAGACTAGTGATTGAGAGCTGGGAAGTATGTAGGGGTGTTAAAGGGGTTGGGTTTGGGTCGGCCCTGACCTGGCTAAACTCGTTTATCTTAGCTAGGGACCTGGCCCCCTATTTGGACACGAATGCGGACCTGGTTCTGGACTTGGGATGGTCCGGATCCATTCCACTGGGACGCCACATGGGTTGGCTGTGGTGGACCCGTACCAGACTCTGACCTGAAGTTGACCACCTTTGTACCCTATAGGCTACCCTTTTTTCTAAAGTTATTGAGCCTTTTCAAGAGAAGAAAGGATTCTACTGTTTGCCAAAAATTCTAAGTTTTCATTGATGCTACAAGTTACAAAACCATCAAATGATTGAAAATAATCAATAAACACATATATGATATTAAAAATTACTCAGTATCATAAAAACTAAAAAGATCTATCCAAAGAAAATCAAAGAGGCCACATTATCATGAAAAGGAAAACCTCCAAGACTCGAACACTTCACGACATCTGGCACAATAAGCAAAAAAATTAAGGCATTGATTATAAGGTTTTGGATAGAAATTCTTCATCTGATTATGTGCTTCTGATGAAGAACCCGAGGAATCAAGGGATCTGAAAAACACAAGGAACACAAACCCCCAAGTCTTCCTGTGATCTTATTCCTCTTACTGAGACTCTACTTAAATCTAGGTGTTTTGGGGGAGAGGTCATAGGGTTGGATTGATGTATGAGAAAGTAGAGAAGCCCTAATTTCTTGGCCCTTCATCTCTAAAGAAAGTGCAAAAGTGTAGAGGAAGAAGCAAAATAGAGAGCAGAACTTAGCTAGGGTATGAAAGGAAATGGGACAGACTGGTAAAGTTTTGTAAATTATAGAGAGGTTTACAACATTGGCTTGTCCTATATACAGTAATATAATATAAATATTTATGTTAGACAATATTTATTATAATAATATTTACTTTTTTGGAGAACGGCTCTAGACAGAGCTGTCAGGGTGGGAGTTGCCGCAAAGTGAAGTATTGAGTTCCATGCTCACCAGGTCCCAAGTTAACATTCAAAGCAAAAAGGAAAAATGGAGTCCTTGATATATTCATGATATATTCTCTATGGTCTGGTGGAACGACTTCAAAACATAATATCTAGTAACTTATGCCAAAAAAAAAATGTATGAGGCTAGTTTATTGATGATCAATTGATCACATTAGGACTTGCCCTAGTTGGGTGGTTCCCCAGAATCAGTGTTGTGAGAATCAGATGAGTGACTGAACTGGTGAGGGCACCAGTCTAGTTGGACCAGCCGAACTGGACTGGATCACTGGTCGGACTGGATGAGTAAATTAAGAAAAATTAATAAAAATTTGAAAAAATAAAGGAAAAGGCGAAAACAGAGAAACTTGTGGATACATAAAAAAAATCGAGCAAAATAAAAATTCAAGTAGAGGAAATGAAATATGTGATTCATTATATATTTTAATAGAATAAAAAATTTTAATCTCTTGCATGGTGGCTTTTTTACAATTATGAAAACAACATTAATAAATTGCAGAAGGTTAGAAATAGTAAAGCTTAAAAAGGGAAAATCCCTAATATCCAGTTCTCTCGAAATCAAAAGATCCCTACTAATATAACCTTCAAAGTACATTCAAAACTAAAAAAAGGTAAAAAATTGCTTGGAGGAAAGGACAATGAATTGAGAGAGAGAGAGAGAGAGAGAGAGAGAGAGAGAGAGAGAGATACGTAAAACCGACAAGAAACATTTTTTTCTATAGTAAGAAAAATAATATGAAAAAGCACCTCCAACACAAAAACAAAGCATGTAAAACCCCACAAAAAAACCACGTAAAAACTCACAATTTTTTTTTTTTTTCACGTGAAAAGATATAGGAAAAAGCACCTCCACATAGTGGATATTGGATTGAGATTGAGTCATCAATAATAAAGGGATTCAAGGCTCATTATATGATTTCTTGCAAAAACCCACATAAGAATTCAAAATTTTTCTGTTGTTTCCAACATTGAATCGACCAATAAAAAAAGTAGTTGAGTATACTTACTTGGGCTTCAAAAAATAGCAGATTTATGGCTGGATTTGCTGTGGAAAATTGCTTGGAAAAAGCCCTAATGACTGGAGTTTTGGTAGAGAGAGCAAAAGTTCCCCAAATGAGCTCTCTCTAAAACTTCGTTTTCCAAAACTCCATTTTGCTCTTTAATTAAATTTGTCAAAAATTGCCTTAAATGATTTAAAAATAACCAAATGAAATATGATGAACACGAGCAATTTCAGTAGAAATAAAGGGCATAATAGAGAAATAATGGACCATTCGGTCCACTATGTTGGACTAGATTGGACAAGTGAACGGTTGACCGGTTTCCGGTTAGACCTGGCTCGTTTGGTCTGGCTCTTACAACATTGTCGAGAACCGGATGTTTATTTGCTAGGTTTAGGTGCAACGGCCTGGACCCAAATGGTGGGTCTAATACGCCAAGTCATGTCGACCATTATGATTCCCCTAGAATAAGGGAAAGGTAATGGTCTTTGTGAACTTGATACACATACTTGAATGTGTTTAACATCGTTACACTTGATGAGTGTTAATAATTTATTAGAGAATCAAATAGTGCACAATGGGTCATATACCTTCCATGACAAGACCACCCTAGAAGATTTCCATATTCTAGAGATGCTGGGATGCTCTCTAGCTTTACATCAACGGAGCTTTTAAAAAATATGCATGGCATTGAATTTGTGCATGCTGGACCTTCCTAGATGGCCGACTTTGGTTGCTTGTTGCCTAGGCTATGACTCCAAGATGCTGCTTCGTGTCTTTCAATACATAAGCACCATGTATTTCATCCTTCTTAATTTCATGTTTCTTAATTTGTTTTCTAATTCGGTATTCTATTAAATGTAGAGCACTGTTACCCTAATGGAACATGTGACTGGCTTTATCTGATTATATGAATACATCTATTACTTCTAGTGACATATTTGAGCAGCAACAACTTTAAATATGAAGCTGTTTGCCTGGATACTTTATGGCTACTATCCAACTTAAATTGTAGCTGGTTATGACTTCAACAGTTCCATTGAATTTTTTTAATTGTTCATTGATTTCAATTTAGCCTGTTATTCATTGTTACTTCCTGAATTTATATATCAAATTCTGTACCTGCATATTTTGTGGGTTTAAAATAGTGTGTTAATGTGCTCATACCTGTGTGTATGTGTGTGCTCGCGCACGTGCTTGCATGCATGCACTGTGGTTGCTTTCTAAGAGTAATTTTCCTGAAGTGTGAATATATATTTTGCAGGTCATTGTTGTTTCTGGGGAAACTGGTTGCGGTAAGACAACCCAACTTCCTCAGTATATTCTGGAATCTGAAATTGATGCTACTCGTGGAGCACTTTGTAGTATAATTTGTACTCAGCCTAGACGGATATCAGCCATGTCAGTTTCCGAACGAGTTGCTGCAGAGAGAGGAGAGCAGTTGGGGGAATCCGTGAGTTTTCACTCTGCATTGGATTTATTGGAGTTCTCTTTCATGGTTTTCTTATATATCTATATATGTCCTGCTTCCAGGTTGGTTACAAGGTTCGGTTGGAGGGTATTAAAGGGAGGGATACTAGACTTCTTTTCTGCACTACGGGGGTTTTGCTTAGAAGATTACTGGTTGACAGAGATCTTAGAGGTGTAACTCATGTTATTGTGGATGAAATCCATGAACGTGGCATGAATGAAGGTATGCTCCCTTTCTTGAGTTAGTTTTGGGTAATTGTCTTATTGGTGCACATGAACCTCCTAACTGCTGTGTTTGTTACTTCAGATTTCCTGCTTATTGTCCTAAGAGACCTCCTTCCCCGTAGACCAGAGCTGAGGTTGATCCTGATGAGTGCAACCCTGAATGCTGAGCTTTTCTCGTCCTACTTCAGTGGTGCACCAATGATGCACATACCGGTAAGTTTGAGGCTTTCAAAATTGATAAACTAATTTAATGACCAAACACTGACGATGTTGAACATGTGTAAGTAAACAAAATAACTTGCTTGTCCTTCTGGTTATGTTCTTCCTTCCTGATTATGGTTGTGCCGCCTTAGCTCTGTTTGATCAGTCTATCAGTTGTTAATGTCATTCCCAATAAAAAAAGTTTGATTGTTAATGTTTATGTATTGCAATGGTTCTTGTATCCTCTTGATATTATACTTGCTGTGTCTGTGGAAGTTTAAGTTTAATTATGGTTTCTTGCTTTGGATATTTGGATCTTATTTGTGTTTTTCTTTTATTGGTATCTACTTGTTACTTGCATGAAAATATATTGTGTTGCATATGTTATTTGTTATTGGAAGTATGATTTTCTCTGTTTGTTTATTAAACGAGTGATTTTGTCTCATAGTCTTTTCATTTTAGAGTTTGTTTCAGCTTGCAAAATATTTATTAAAAGCGTTCAATTTCTCACTCTGTTTTCATCTAGTCACAAGATCAACTATCACATTCTGTATTGACCAAAGTATGTTCTCCTGAGGGAATTTGATTGGACCTTGTTAGGTATAGGATGCCATTCATTTGATTCATTTTAGCATTTTGGAGTGGGGCATCACTAACTTGAAGTAACGAACTTGTTTTCGGTGCATTAGTTTTGTAGGATTCTAATAAACAGTTGTCCATTTGAAGTATATGAAAGGATTAGAGCTATTATCTAGAGTTGACATGTTGTGCGGAAAGTTATGGGGCACATTATGAGTGTTGTTTATGCTTATTGACTCGGTCTAGACCTCTTGGCTTGAGAGACAAGGGATATTTGTAACTTAAGGTGGATTCCACGATGACACTCGTGTTTTTACCCCCCCTACTTTTTTTGATCAAGTTAGTTGGCTGGAATTACTTCTGGTATACAAACAAAAGGAATTGCTTCTGGTTTTGGTATCATTAAGTGGCTTACGGAAGTAAATGCATTGAGGATTTCGGATTTGTTTTATTTCTAAAGAATCTTGAAAGAAAATAAAACCTCGTGAGAGAAGATGCTTGGGAAGCAAGAAAGAGAGTTCCAGTACATCTTGTCCCTGGGAAAGGTCAATATCTGTGACCACTAATCTTTATCTCAGTGGTTTTTAATGCCACCATAAATATATGCTCTCATTGCTACAAGTATTTGCAGGAAACTTTTCTTAGGTGGGCAAGAATCATATGCCTTAGCTGTTGGAGAGTGATTTCTTCATATTATTGGTTACTTTACAAATGTTAGTGGATTATTATATCCTTCTGTCTCTTTTTATTGATAAGTAACAGTGGATTATTATCTCTCTCTCTATTAGTGCTCCAAGGTTTTTTTTTTCCTTCTTTTAAAGGAGAATATTGGACTGTACTAAAAATGTCTTAAGTAATACATATTATGTGAAAAGGCTACCCATAGGTTGGTAGCTCTTCATAAAAATACAAAATGACTTGCATAATCCTTACAAGAAATTTAAGAATATCACATCCAAAAAATAGTAGCTAGTGGAGAGGCTTCTGTACAAAAACAAAGCTAGAAAGCAGGAGAGATGGAAGGACGTACTGAGAGAGGAAGTCAAGGAAAATTGGGTATGTAGCACGAGGGAGGGCTGAGAGAGAGAGAGAGAGAGAGAGAGAGAGAGAGAGAGAGAGAGAGAGAGAGAGAGAGAGAGAGAGAGAGAGAGAGAGTAGTAGTAGTACGTAGAGAGAAGAGAGAGAGAGAAGAAGAGAGAGTAGTAGTAGAGAGAGAGAGTAGTAGAGTAGGAGGTAGGTAGTAGGTAGGTA
>NW_006498435.1:3174656-3211632 GCF_000471905.2 Amborella trichopoda
GAGAGAGAGAGAGAGAGAGAGAGAGAGAGAGAGAGGAATGGTAGAAAGGAGAGAAAGTGAAGAAAGAGGGGAAAGGTTTAGATGTCCCTTTAGAAGAGAAAGGAAAATAGGATGGGGAGAAGAAAAAATACATGAGGTATTGGGAGAGCAAAGAAGTATCAAGTGTAGGGGGAGATTAAGAGGTGGGGAATAAATATAGAGGAATGGTAGAAAGGAGAGAGTGAAGAAAGAGGGGAAAGGTTTAGATGTCCCTTTAGAAGAGAAAGGAAAATAGGATGGGGAGAAGAAAAAATACATGAGGTATTGGGAGAGCAAAGAAGTATCAAGTGTAGGGGGAGATAAGAGGTGGGGAATAAATATAGAAGAGTGGGGTAGGGGAAGAAACCTAGATAAGAGGAGGTTGGAGGGAGAGAGGAGAGTTGCAGAGTTACAAAGGAGTAGTGAGAGGAGGGAGTATATCAAGGTGTGGGCAGTCGCCAAAGCACTGTATGCGCCATCCATAGGTAACCAAACATCCGCAGCATCTTTAGCACACGGTTGATAGTGGTGGGATCTCTGGCTTGCTTGATGCTCGATTGTTCACCAATCAATGAACTGAGTTGATGATGGCCCTTGAATCGAAGTCTTGGTATGTAAGATGAAAGTAGTGACTATATTGCTACGTATTTCCTTCTACTCAGTTTTACATTGTTTTTCCTCTTTTTTTTTCCCCTCTTTTTTTAACTTTTCCTCCTTTTTGGTTTTAATTTTTATTTATTTTTCCTTTTTATTCTTTCCATTTTCCGAAAATCCTGTATTGGCAACCCACATTCTGGGAGGTCAAGGTAGGGACCGAAGAGGAGGGAGTTGGAGAAAACAGCCTCTGAACACTGTATAGTAAGAAAGGAATGTAGGAGGATTAGGAAGGCGAATAAGCAAGAGCAAGGCAACAGGCTTACAGTAGACTACTTATCCAAAGAGACAAAGGGGTTAGAAGCCCCCGGGAGGGGTTGGGGGGTGGGTTCGTCTTTGCTAAACACCCATTAGGTTAAGGGGCTTTGTTATTGGCCATATCCATCACTGCCTTTCTAAACTTCTTCTAACTGAGAAAGGCCTTTCAAGCCAAGCTGAATCTTGAGGGGGAGGGAATTGAAAGACAAATGTACTAGTCTAGGTCTAGGGTCCTCTGGTTTTGAGAAGAGGCTCTTGAAGTACCTAACGATGACACGATTTATATGCTCTGGCTAGGTATAGGTACGGTTGTCTGCAGAGATTTGAATGATAGCATTTTCTCTTCCTTTAGAGTTAGAGATCTTATGGAAGAAGGCAGTATTCCTGTCACCTATGTTAAGCCATTTTACCCTAGATGTCTGAGATATGTAGGTTTCTTCTTACTCTAGGGCAGAGAGGAGATTTCCTTTGAAGTCCTCTCGGGGAGTTCAATTGGTACCTTTGGTTATTAGATGTTGCAATATTTGATCTGAAATTCCACGTGATTACAGGAACTATATTGGTAAACTTTTGGTGCAGCATACTGGCATTTTGTGGGTGGTGTCCTGCTATCCTAAATCAGTCCTATGAGTTCAAAAATCCCTAGTCACGGTTATTCCTGTTTGAAACAAAAGAATATTAACATACTAGTTCAATTGGTACCTTTGATTATTAGATGTTGCGATATTTGATCTGAAATTACACATGATTACAGGAATTATATTGGTGAGCTTTTGGTGTAGCATACTGGCATTGTGTGTGTGGTGTCCTGCTCTCCTAAATCAGTCCTATGAGTTCAAAAATCCCTAGTCACGGTTATTCTTGTTTGAAACAAAAGAATATTAACATACAAAAGAATATTAACATACGTTCTTTATTTATGCTGGATTTTGTGTGTAATAATTTTTGTTTGCTAGGCCTTCTCTTCATTTTCCTTTATTATGCCATCAAGTTTGGTCAGTCATATTTTGAGAGATTCCAAGCATGTTACTATCAGCACGCTTTGTTGCCATGTTTTGAAATTCCTCCGTCTAATGTTTTTCTTTTTTAGGGATTTACACATCCTGTGCGAGCACATTTTCTAGAGGATATTGTTGAAACCACTGGCTATAGATTGACTCCATACAACCAAGTCGATGATTATGGTCAAGAAAAGATGTGGAAAATGCAGAGACAAGCTCTACGTAAGAGGAAAAGCCAAATAGCTAGTTCTGTTGAGGTAGAAAAATTTATGGCCTTTGATTGTCACTCCTTTCTCTTCTTGTGAGCTGTGTTGAAGAAATTCTCTTTCTGTTTCTTCTCTATTGCTGAGCAGGATGCATTAGAAGCTGCCAATTTTGACAAATATAGTCTGAGAACTCGGGAGTCTTTGGCCTGTTGGAATCCTGATTCGATTGGATTCAACCTCATTGAAAATGTATTATGCCATATATGTAGGAATGGAAGACCTGGTGCTGTGTTAGTTTTTATGACTGGGTGGGATGACATAAATTCTCTGAAGGAACAGCTCCAAGCTCATCCTCTTCTAGGTGATCCGAGCAGAGTTCTCGTACTTGCATGCCATGGGTCTATGGCAAGTTCAGAGCAGGTGATTTTGATGGTTGCATCAGACATTTTTTTTTTGATTAGTGAATGTTTATGTCTGTTACCTCTTAGCATTCATCTTTTATTGCTTTTCCCCTCCTCCACACGTTTTACTTGCAAGTCATACTAAACTTGTGTAAAGCATAGACTATAATAAGTGCCTTACGAACAGTATTGTAAAAATTGTTTCACTGGGGATAGATTTTACTTTTAATTTCATCGTTCTTAGCATGTGTTGAACTGTTATCTGGTCTTGAGTTATAAGCCATAAAGAAAACAAATTTTTTTTTGTCTACTCAACTAGTGGGTGGCATTCTCATATAATTGTCGATTTTTTCTGCTGATGTTTGTCAGAGTCATGGCTGCTACCTGAAATGCATGTAGAAATAAATTATAATCCATAAAGAAAGCATCTTTTTTTTGTCTACTCAACTAGTGGGTGGCATTCTCATGTAATTGTCAATTTTTTCTGCTGATGTCTGTCAGAGTCATGGCTGCTACCTGAAATGCATGTAGAAATAAATTAATGTTCTCAAGAAATTTATATTTTAAAGTTGCCTGCCACTGACATGCCATGAAAATAGAAGAACCGTAAAAGTAGACTCTTGAAAATGGAATTAAACAGACGGCACAAGAAAAGGCATTAGATCATTTTTTATTAATAATGTAGCTGTGGATCATCTCCCAGAAAGACAATGATATTGTGTTTGTTGCTAAAATATCACAAACACGGTCAATGAGAAAGGGCTGGAATGGGCCGTTGGCCTAGGTGGTCAGGGTGGTGGAGCCACAATGTGACATTAAGGTTCCATTCCCACCCCTTCAACATGTCACCTAAAAAACAGAAAAAAAGGAACCAGGTAAATGGAAAAGGGCCATTTGTAAATGAGGAGTTTGGACTAGGTGAGTAAATTTAATCCAACAGCGTGCAGCAGAAGGAACCACATTCAGCTCTACTTGTATTAGGAGATATAAAAGGCCGCATGGAAATGGGCTTTGATGCTATTAAATGCTTTTCTTGCATTAGTTAATGAATAGGTCAGATTGAGGGTGCTGATGACACTGGCGCAATAACAGCACATGTTTTTCGCATTTATGAACCTGTGCTCATCAGTATTTCAATTTGCTGTTGTGCTAATAGTCTGAAGGGATTCTGTTCTTTTAGATTGTTCCTTTGTGTGGCAGCCTTTGTGGTTTCAAAATTATCAATTAACAGGAACTGCAGCCCAAGTTGCTATCTGCATACCTGGTTCACTTGTGAGATTACCTCAATTCTCCAGATGCATATTAATTTTGATACAGAACTGAACGTTGTTAAAGGTTGCTATTCAAACTTCCTTTCATGATTTCTTTCCACTGTGCGGGGTTCCAATTCCTGCAGGTGGTGAAGTTTTTGTTTTCTTTTTTCCAGGTTCTTGATTTATATTTTAATGCTATGTAGAATATGATTTGGTAATGGACTTTTATTAGGATATGCTTTTGTAAGATCTTTTTAGAGCAGTGTGCGCTTTATTGGATCCAATGCTACCTCTGCTATTACTTCTGAAAAAAGCTTTTGCAGTAATCTCTTATGGAAACTCTTTTACTCCCTATCTCGTGTTATACCATTTTTGGATGTTTCCAATTGTGGAGTGTTTTCTTCTTGCATAACAACTACAAAAAGAGTTTTATTTGGATGGATGGACTCAGCTGTGACATATTCTCGGACTCAGCTGTGGCATATGCTCAGCAAGGAATGCTTTATTTATTTTTGAAACTTTAGTATACCCAAGACCTTATGGACTTAGTGGTGGCAAAACAGATATTCACAGGTGATTTTGTGAGGATTTCATATGAGTGTTTTCTTGGAAATGTGAAACTGCTTAATTGACACCCCAGCTAAAACAGAACTTGCAGAAAATTCTGTTCGTGTGTATGCCTATCTGATCAGGTGTATTTTAGCAATATGGTGTTTTTATGATTTAGTGGTGTACAAGGGTTCTATCTCTGCAAGATTCAGGATAAGCATAGGGTATCACTTGGAACTCCAATAGGCCTATTTTTGAAACAACTTCCGAAAGTTATCTCCCTCGCAGTTGTCACATGTACCTGTCCTACTGAACTAGCCATCTGGTGCTCAGTTACATAGAAGGTTTTTCTCTCTTTAAGGAATGATTGTTGTAATTTATAATGAACTTGTCAATCCTAGTGACAATATTGTACGTGGAAATTGCACCTGCAGTTACCATTCATATGCTTCTTGATCGTGGTGTTTCCAAAAGTTGAACTTATGTACTTTAGGCCTACATGGAACAAATGTGGCAAAAGTTTAATGCTGCTGCCAACCTAACACAAACCTCCTCCTTTCTCTGGGCTTGGGACTGGCATAATTGGTTTGGGACTGGCCATTGCGGACCCCAAACAGTTGGGACAAGGCTCTGATGTTGTTGTTGTTGTTGATGATGTACTTGAGTCTTACCTATAGTTTCAATATTGTGTGTGTGAATCTAAACTTTAAGCTGAGATGTTATATTCAGGTAATAATAGTGCCTCTCTATGTGCTAGCTATCCATTGGAATGAGGGAAGACTAGACTATAATTGGAACAACTATTGGATGAGCATGGAAATGGAAAAAGAAAAATGTTGAGTATCTTGCTTTTTACAGAGCAGGAATGTGAGAAGTTAGTTTGTTTCCATAAGAAAGACTAATTTGGAAAACCTTAGTCAATCTAGCCATGAGTTGCCATTGAAATGGCAGTTGGTAACAAAGAGATAGAGGGACCCTCTAGGACATGACATGACCCTAATGGTAGGTTACGTTACCGACCATAAGCTCAACGGATGGTGATGACTCTATCCTGTAAATGGGATCCTCAATTTGATTTCTTATCATTCTTATGCAAAACATTGGTGTATATCTATCCCTCAAAAGAAAACATT
The DNA here is from genome assembly GCF_000471905.2 of Amborella trichopoda. Next base: position 3,180,130 of record NW_006498435.1, read on the forward strand.
GGTGTATATCTTTTGAGCCAACTTAATTATCTCTTTTGTTCGTGTCTATTTTGCTTTCATTGTCAGAGCCATGCAACCACATGCATTGTGTCACCTAATGCTTTCATAAGAAAGATTCCTTGTGTGCTTTGTTTAATGTGAAATGGGAGGAATGGCCACAATGTTAAGTGAAATAAATTAAATGAATTGCACAATGACCACTCAATACCCAAGGGCCTAAACAAAATTTTATTGCGGGTCTAATGGGGTTAGGTCTAACTCTATTTGGGGCTCTTTGTGGCTACTCAGAGGCCCTCACTTGCATACCCAACTCGTGAATCCATGGGTACGTGCAAAGCCACAAACCATGTAATGAGTAGCATGCCCAACATTTGTCCATCAAAAGAAGATGTCGGACCTTGGTGTGCATTACAATTCAAAACAAAATTCAAAAGGATGCAACTGAGCATGCCCCATCCCTCCAACCCATGCAATACCGACATTCTGACTAAGGGATGTTCTTCGAGTTCGTACTTACGCATCTTCCTCATGGCACCCCCAGGAATTTCAGTGCCCATCTATTTGTGCATGAGCATTTGTGGCCGATGGCCATGACCTGTGTACACATCTATGACAATAAGGGATTGCCATTGTCAAAATGGTGTGAAAATACGTCGTTCTTTCCTTCTTTCCATCATTACTCAAGTCTCTACTAGGAAAAATGTTTAATTACGCAAAGGAGAGACTCTTTGTCCTCACTTTATTTGACGCCACATTGTATGTTGCTAATGCGTGTTGCGACAGTTGTTTCTTTATATGACCACAATAGTGAAATCAACCAAGGAATGTGCTTGCTCTTAAGCAACTTGTTTAATCCTGGCTATTTATTAAGCGAAGTCCATCCTTCAATTAACTCACATAATTAAAAAATTTGGCTGCTTAGGTGTGCCCTAGGTGGAGGTGCCTCTAGGTACACACCTAGGCAGGCGCCTTGGCCAAGGCTCTCACCTTGGCCCTCTCCCTTCTTCCTACATTTATAAATTATAGCTTTTATATTATATAATATTGTATATGGTAATAGTACTATTTAATATTGTATGTGGTCATAGCACCATAATAGTATAGTACATCATCATTTTGGCCTTTTCCCAATTAATTGGGGTCGGCTACATGAATCTTGATTTTCCATTCTGTTCTATTAAAGGCCATACCCTCAGTGAGGCCATAAGTCTCCATATCTTTTCTGACTACTTTCAACCATGTCCTTTTGGGCCTACTCCTTGCCCTTTTCAGTCCTTACACTTAATCTAACTCGCATCTCCTAACCGGTATTGTATTTGGTCGGCGCCACGCATGGCCAACCCACCTAAGTCTACTATCTCTCATTTTATCGCCTATTGGTGCCACGTCAAAATTCTCTCGGATAGATTCATTTTGAATTCTATCTCTTATTGTCTTGTCGCTCATCCATTTGAACATCCTCATCTTTGCGACACTACTTCTATGGTATATTGTTTTTGTCCGCCCAACATTCCGCCCCATAGAGCAGAGCCGGTCTCACGACTTTCCTATAAAACTTGCCCTTCAGCCTCATTGGTATGCGGCGATGATATAAAATTCCAGTTTCGCATCTCCAGTTTGCCCACTCAACTCTAATTTTGTGTGTGACATCTGCATTGATCTCTCCATTTTTTTGAATTATCAACCTAAGATATTGAAAATGCGGTCTTTTTTTGTACTTGCTGCCCGTCAATCTTAACTGCTTCCTCCTCTCGACTCTTATTATTCTTAAGCTTGCACTCCATATACTCTGTTTTAGTTCTACTAATTTTAAAACCTTTGGATTCTAGAGCATCCCTCCAAAGTTCTAACTTTGTGTTGGCGCCGTTTCGGGTTCATCAATCAAAACTATGTCATCTGTAAACAACATGCACCACGATACTTCATCCTGTAAGTACTTGGTTAAGTCGTCCATAACTAAGACAAAGAGGTACGGGCTCAATGTTGATCGTTGATGTAGACCTTTTGTCACTGAATACTCACTCGTCTCTCAATTAGTTGTTTGTACACTAGTTAGCATTCTATCGTACCTATCTCTCACCAAGTCGATGTAGTGTCTAAAGACACCTTTCTTTTCTAACACTCGCCAAATCAAATCTCGAGGTACTCTATCATAAGCTTTTCTAGATTAATAAAGACCATGTGGAGGTCTTTTCCCTTGGCCCTAAATTTCTCAATCAGTTACTTAAGTAGGAAAATAGCCTCTGCTGTTGACCTTCTTGGTATAAACTCAAATTGGTTTTCAAATACACTCGTTTCATGCCTTAGTTGTTGCTCAATGATTCTCTCCCAGAGCTTCATAGTATGACTTATAAGCTTGATCCCTCGATAGTTTGCACAATTCTGTATGTCTCATTTGTTCTTGTAAATAGGAACCACAATACTTTTCTTCCATTCTCTGGCATTTTCTTTGTTCTCAACACCTTGTTGAACAGCTTCGTCAACTAGTCAATGCCAATTTCCCTCATGCGCTTCCAAACCTCTATCGGGATACCATTTAATCCTAAAGCCTTTCCTATCCTCAACCTTTTCAAAGCTTCTTTCACTTTCAACATCCTAATCCTATGACTGTATCTATAATCTCCGCCGTCACTTGTATCAACAGTTCAATAATTTTTGAAACTAGGCTCTCCACTTTTCGTTGACCCCGTCATCCTTCACCAACACCCTTAGATCCTCTCTTTGAATGGATTTAATATGGTTTAGATCCCTACACGCTTTCTCTCTTATTTTTGCTAATTTGAAGATATCTTTTTTGCCTTCTCTTGTTCTCAATTTATTGTATGGATTGTCATATGCCTTAAGTTTACCTTTTCTTACTATTTGTTCAGCATTTTTCTTAGCATTTTTATGTTCTTCTAAGTTTTGATCGTTTCTATTACATTGCCAAGTTTTGTAACATGGTCGTTTTTTGCTAATAGGCTTTTGAACCTCATCATTCCACCACCAAGTTTCCTTATCGAAGTTTCTTTTTCCTCTAGAATCTCCTAAAACTTCTTTTGCCACTTTTGTGATACATTCAACCATCTCATTCCATATTACATTGACATCATGATCATATTTAGAGTTCCATTTTCCTCCTTTAACTAATTTATTCTTAAATAAGTCTATTTCGCATTTTTTAAATTCTTTCACCTCCTCCATGTCTTTATGCAGACGTCCATGACCACATGCCTATTTTGGGTATCAAACTCTTTTCTGGGATAACCTTACAGTCTTTACATGAAGGTCGATCTACTTTCTCTAGGAAAAGGTTTATCTGTGGCTTTTATGTGTTCCACTTTTATAAGCTATTAAATGTTCATCTTGCTTTTTAAAGTAAGTGTTTGCTATTGCTAGGTCGTAGGTCATAGCAAAATCTATAATAGTCTCACTCATCTCATTTCTTTCCCCAAACCCATATCCCCCATGTACCCCTTCATATCATCTACTATCCTTCCCAACATGACCATTTAGGTTCCCTCCTAAAAAGATCATCTCTTCATTTGGTATGTCCTGGACTATTCCATCTATGTCCTCCCAACATTGTCTCTTACCATAGTAGTATATAGCAAACACCTTAAATATTATTGATGCATGCATCAATGTCATATTCTAATACATATGTAACATTGTTTCTTAAAAAAAAAATATTATTGGTATTATAGTAGAAATATATTAATCAACTATTAACTATCAACACTAACGTACGAAGTTATTTATATAATACTAATAATACTATTATCTAAAATACAAATGTATTCAAATATTAATATATTCTTATTGATATGCGCATCAATGTTGTCAATTCTAATATATTAAGAATAAATGGGTGAATGATGTTTCCTTAAAAACTAATATGTTTCTTTTAATATGTAGATAATTGCATTTATATGAAGAGAAGGGTACAATTAAGAGTGTATAAAAAACAAGGCAACCCAGAAATTGGGTGCCCCATATAAAATCCTCTTAAGGGTCCAAAAACGCTCTATATCAGATTCACGAGAGGATAAAAGGAGGGGAGCACAGGCTTAAAAAATGCCCACAAATCCTATGGTAGGAATAAGTCATCCGCTGTCTTATTGCTTCTCAAAAAACGTGGTTCCAGGTTACCCTCAACGTGCTTGAAATCCAGAAATTTTGTCAAAGGTGGGGTCTACCCTCTAGGGCCAAGGAGCGGCCTTAGAGGCCATGCGATGATGTTGCTTGAGGTACCTTCAAGGACCAATACTGTGTTCCAGGTAGGGTCAAATCTTCGGAGCCCTTCAAGTATGGCCTTGGCCTCCACTACAGTGGAGTCAGTGTTTCCTACAGACATCGAGAAAGAAAGGATGGTGGAGCCCTCAGAATTTCGGAAGATGCTCCCTATCCCAGAGGATCCTAGGGGTAGTCAGGTATAGAAGTTCATGTCAGTTGTGAAACAGGTTAGCAAAGGAGTAATTTTTTAGGGTTTTGTGGTTACAAGCTCAGAAGAGACTATAGAGCGGTATTTTCAATTAGGGAGGGAATAGAAGCAATTCCCCCTCCTGGAAATTCTGCTATTTCTTTCAAGCCAAATGGTCTATAAGATGGCTGTAAGGGAGGCTCTCCAAAGGAAGTAACCAGAATTGTTCCAGGGAGTACGCAGGTTGCTGGAAAAGAGTTCAGGGATGGAGTGGGGGGTAACCCACTGGCACTTGAAAAGGTTAAGTACATCGGTCTAAAGGGCAGCAGCTACCTCACAATGGTTGAGAAGATGGGAGTTGGTCTCCTTGGACGAGAGACACATAACACATCCATTAGGAAGGGATAGGCCTCTACGCTGTAGTTGGTGGAGGGTTAAGGCTCTTTCATGGAGAGTGATCGAACTGAATACTTGGATCTTTGGGGGAATGGAGGGGAACCAGGCTTTGGCAGTTATTAGGGGAGGAGCATTGAGAGTAGGAGAGGTCGTGGTGATGGCTCGGTAGAGTGAAGCAATTGAAAAAATTCCCAAAGAGGCAGGGGACGAAATGATTTTGTCTTCCCATGCAAGGGAAGAAAAACTGAGTGTAGCAGTGCTGAGAAAGCCAAAAAATATCCTCTCTTCATCGTTGAGGCTCGTTTGAAATTGGAATTCCAAGTTCTACTGTTGCCGTTGCTGGCAAAACAGTCAGCCACAGTTGAATAGGGATTAAGGCCAAGCTGAAAGAGAGAGGGGAAGGACACTTTAAGAGGGCTGTCACCAATCCAAATGTAATGCCAAAAGGAGATAATATTGCCTGACCTTGGACGGTTCTGGATCCCTTGTAGGAAAGGGCTGCGATAATGTTTGAGAGTCCTCAAAAACTGAAATGTTGCCTGTAGTTCTTAAAGAGGGTAGCCACTTGTGGTCTTGTGGGCAATATTTATGGGTGAGATTACCTCTCTCACAGTTGGTTAGGTTGCATGGCATAGCGCTACCACCATTTGCCTAACAGGGCCATGTTGGTGGCTCTTAGGCTGCAAATGCCAAGACCACCACGGGTCTTGGAAGGCATGCCTTGGCCTAGGAGATAAGGTGGAATTTATGGCCATCTTCACCTGACCAAAGAAAATCCCTCATGAGTTTTCCAATCTTGCAAGAACTGAAGCTGGCATGAGGTAGAGGGACATCAGAAAGAGAGGAATACTGGAGAGGGTGACCTTGATGAGTAACACTCTTCTAGCTGAGGATAAGAATCTCCCTTTCCAAGCTGCAAGCCTCCTATCAAATTTATCAATTATAAGGCTCAAATGATCAAGCCTAGTCATGCCGAGGCAGAGGGGGAGCCCAAGGTAGGTAGAAGGGAGATTATCAACCGCACACCCCCAACAGGCAACGAGGATATGGACCAAGGGGTGTTCCGCGGCTACACCCATCATTTTTTACTCTGAAACCATTGGCTTGTTCAAAACATTCGAGGAAGAGAAGCAGGCGATCAACTTGTTGTTGGGTAGCATTGCACAAGATAAGAGTATCGTCTGTGTGTTGAAGGTGGGTTATAAGAGGGCCCGGCCTGGCTTCCAAAATTGAAACCCGAAAGAAGCCTTGGTTGATACATCCTCGATAAAGAGGCACTGAATACCTCAGCTACTATGGCGACAAGGAAGGGCGACAAGGATCATCTTGTTGTAGGCCTCTTGAGGCATGGAACTACCCCTTGGGCGAGTTATTGAACAACACAGAGGTTTTGAGATGCAACCTTGGATCCATTTTCTCCATGTAGCCCTGAAGCCCATTTGGCGAAAGGTTTCATGAAGAATCTTCCAATCGACATGATCATACGCCTTCTCCCAATCAAGTTTTATGATGAGCCCTGGGATTTTTTGTAGTGGCATGAATGATACTTTTGTGAGCAATAACAGCCACATCGAGTATTTGGCGATCCCTGACAAAAGCCCCTTGAGATGGGGAAATGACCCAGTGTAATACCAGTTTAAGGCGAGAGGCCAAGACTTTGGACAATTTTATAAGAGCTATTGATTAGGCTTATAGGCCTGAAATCTTTTAATTCCTCTGCTCCCTCTATCTTTAGGACGAAGGCTGTGAAGGTGGAATTCATATCTCGGTGGATGATTCCCCTTGAGTGAAATTCCTCGAAGAAAGCCATGATATCTGGCTTCAAAGTTTCCTAGAATGCTTTAGAAAGGGCCATAGGGAGCCCATCAGGTTCCAAAGCCCCGTCAGAGCTGAGGCATTTGATGGTCCCTAGTGTATCCTCCTCAGAGAAAGGTCGTTCAAGAGATGCTGCTATTTTAGGAGGAAGGGAAGGAGAGGAGAGGTCGTCCATATAGTAGGACCCTGGGGGAGTGGAAAAGTGTTGAGGAAAAAAAGTTAATAGCCGCCTGTTTGTAATGGTGAGGATGGTCGAGAATTTGACGACCAACCTTGAGATGTGTAATGGAGTTTTTTTTTTTCTTCGGCAGTTAGCAACCTTGTTGAAGTAAGCAGTGTTGAGATCCCCAAGCTTGAGCCACTTGACCTTGGATCTTTGGGTGCAGAAGATTTCCTTCTTCTTGAGGAGAAGACTAAAGTCAAGTTTGGCTTTGGACTTGAGCTCCAGTTCAGAGGGAGAGAGGGTTTGATCTTCTTCTGTGGAATCTCAGAATTGAATGGAATGAAGCAACGATTGTTTTGGGTTTGAAAGTTGTCGGGGAGTTGGGCACTCTACGACCTCAAGGAGTGCTCAAGGAACTGAAGTTTCTTTTGTAGTCCAAAGCCAGCCCATCCAAGAACTTGTGTGGCAAAGGACTCCCATTTGGAGCGAACCATAGCTGAGAAATCTACCTCCTCGAACCAAGCAATTTCAAATTGAAAAGGTTTTGGTCCCCCTTTGGAAGGCCTGAGTTTTAAGTAAAATAGGGCGGTGTTTTGAAGTAGGCTTGGGGAGCACTTAGGAATGAGTTCAGGGAAGAGATTGTCCCATTCAAGGGAGGTGAGAACCTGTCCAGCTTGGATAAAGTGGGATTTGGGGAGTGATTACACCAAGTAAATTCTGCCCCCTCGAGGGATATTGAGACGGATTTGGGGAGTGATTAGACCAATTAAATGCTGCCCCCTCAAGAGGGATATCGAGATGGTGGTTATGGGATATATAGTCTGAGAAGTGGATCATGGCAGGGGTAATCCTATCATCAAAGTTTCTTGCATGAGACCATCTAGTTACATTAAAATCACCTCCCAAGCACCAAGTGGAACTGTTTTTTTTTTTTTTTGAGGAAACCAAGTGGAAGGGGTTAAGGACATGACGTGTCAAAGTTCTCCCCAGAAGGCATCTCCGACCTAGTCCAAATTGGGTTTGTACGCCACTGGGGTTTTCCATAGAAGGCCATTAGAAATTCTGGTAAGCGTAAAAGTAACTGAAAATTGCCCATGTGGTGATTGACTAGGACATGGACGGTTGGGTCCCAAAGGACCCAAATGCCACCTGAAGCTCCTTGAGCTTCAAGGGCCACCCATGGGCAAGGTCTAAAGCTCCAAGACCATCGAAGGGAGGGAGAGCGAAGTTTAGTTTCCACCAACTCAAGGAGGGAAGGGGAAAACTTGGTGATGAGGTTGCAAACTGTACTTCGCTTGTTCGGGTTGCCCAAGCCCTGAACACTCCATATCAAAATCCTCATGAGGAATGCGATGGGGTAGAGGGTTGCCCTTTGTCATACAAGAGTCCGAAGTGAAGATTGGTGAGCTCACGTTGTCCCTTGTAGGTGGTTGTACGAGCCTTACCTTTAGTTTTGGCTTTGGCTTTCTCTATGGCCTTGAGTTGGGCATCAACCTTGAGTCCCATCACTTGAAGCACCTCCTCAATATTACCTTGAGCAAAATCCATAGCTTCGACAAAGTTGGAGTCCACCAAGGCTACGATTGAAATTGTGAGGATTTCTCTATGGAGGGGGGAATGGTTACATCCTGATGAGAGGGGAGTGGTGATAGTTTAAAAGGGGAGGGGGATGGCTAGCACAATGGGGTATGCAGAATGATGCCCAACACGGAGGGCTAGATGGGGTTGGAGGAAGGTAAGTAGGGGGGTTCTGTGCTTTTAGCGGGAGAGGGCATGACCCTTTTAGGTGGGATAAGAAAGTGGAAGGGGGAGTCTGATGATAGCTCTGCAATGCCAAATGATGACTTGAGGTGAAGGATGGAAAAGGCGGGGCCACTGATGATTGTCTGGAGCAGGGGAGGCCGGAGAACAGAGGCCAATGTGGGGATTGGGTTGGGGTGGACGAAAGTGGGGAGGTGAGGGGAGGAAATTTGGGAGGTGATGCAATTAAAGAGGGGGGAGAGAGCGAGGGGGAGAGGTGAGAAGATGAAGTTGGGGTAGCATTGGTAGGGGAAATGGATGAGGATAGGTGGAGAGGTTAAGAGGAAGGAGGATGAGGCTTTGAGGGGGGAGAGGTGAGAGGGGTTACGGGAATCGAAGGTTGGAGGCTGAGAGATGAGGTGGATGAGAAGAGGGGAGAGGCAGAGGGAGCCAATTGCGAAAAGCAGGGAAGTGGGGGGCCTGAGGAAGGGTAGGTCGAAGAAAGGGGGAAAAGATAGGAGTCGTGCTGATGAATTGAAAGGGGGAAAAGATGGGAGTCGTGCTGATGAATTGTATAGGCCTGCCATCTTCGCTGATAGGCAGCCCTCGAGATGACGTGTGTAGGAGGTGCCTGGGTATGAGGGGGTGCAAGGTCACCTGGGGATAGGGGCATGCATGCCAGCTGGATGCAGCTGTAGAGGGGAAGGGTTGAATGGCAACTGTTGGGAGTAGATGCATAGTTTGTATGGTAACTTACTTAGAAATACAATAATATATTGTATCAATAACAAAGTACAAAGTTACTAATATAATACAATCTAGTACAATTAACCCAACACAAATGTATTAAAATATTGATATATTGACAATATATGTCTCTCTCTCTCTCTCTCCTCCTCTCCTCTCCTCTCCTCTCCTCTCTTCTCTTTTTTCTCTCTCATCCCCAAACCCCCACACTCTAGCACTGCCCATGTGTTTGGCGCCTGACTAGGTGGCCACCTAGACGGCTGAATCCGTTTTTTTGAACACTATTTCTTGGATTATGTTGAGCAAACATCTAAGATTAATGTGACATCTTGTGGCCCCCGCTCTGACAATGCTGACATAGCTGCATTTGTTTCTTATTCTACTACGTTCATGCTAAATACCTCTTCAGACTTTTCTATTACTATTACTTCCATATAAGTAGGATCCCATTAGTGCCTACCACAAACATCAGGTCTTATAGTATCATTGCAAAGGCCATATGAAAAGAAGCGATCCATAGATATGGGGAGCTTTTAGTCAATAGGCCAGTCAGTCGGCTGTCCTGTTTAGAACCTCGATCCAGCAGTTTTGGAGTGGATTTCTTTGGGGGAACCCTATCCAATATCAGTTAGGATCATGTTCCTTTAAGTGGTCATTGGAACTTACAATCCCATTGGCCATGGGAGCCCGATCCTGTGTACCTATTCAGATCTCTCTAATTGTGGGTCCACAATCCTGGTGGGCTCATACCACACATAGTTGGTAGGATCTCCCAACCTATAGCGCTCAGGGAAAGGGATTTTTAAGGGATCTCTGAGTTTAAAATTTTTGGATTGTAATCCCCATTGATAGGAATCTCGATCCCCACTATTAGGGATCTCAATCCCCACCTTAAATATGAAGATAGCGACCAATTAATTGGTGATTTTCTTTATTGCAGCCAGCTGCAATGCAACTGTACTTTTAGTATAGTTAAATTACTTGCTGGCTATAAAGAAGGAGATCCTAAGAGTATGTATAGTCCTAGAGGATATATACTCTTTAAGGTTGGGAGCTCAAAAGGTCGGGATACAGACCTCAAAAGGTTGGGATCTCAATCCCTAACATTTGGAGATCTCGATCCCTGAAAAATGCAGATGTACGGACGACACTCCCAACCATAGCAATCTTCAAGCCTTTTACGATGCCCTGCTCCCGATCCTACTTCCGGAAATTTTGGATGAGACAATTCTTACTCATCTAATGCTCCCGTTCCCGCCCCCTCCCAACAATTATAAAATGACCATATCTTTCTCTTCTAATGTCTTATGCACACAATTTGTTAGATGTGTTTGGGGGCTACCTTCAATGGAGCTGTTTTCAAGACCTATTCGCAGGAAGAGGTACTTATTAGGTTCATGGACTCATTGGTTACCCAAGAAGGATGCTCCTAGCATTGGTTAGGTTTATCCTTATTTGTACTTCTCTCCTAACGGCCCTTATATAATCCTCAAAAACCATTCTAACATTTACTTTCCATTGCTCAAACTACTTATGTTTGATACAGCTGTTGGCCTTAGGGGTGTAATGCTCTTTGCAGGTTGTTTCAAATGGTAACTTTCAGCTTAAAAGCATTTGATTTTGTCCATTACTTTTGAGTTACAACCGCTTGTTTAGTGTCTGTAATGTGATACCAAAATGGCAATTTTATATCATTTAAGAAAGCTTTCTCATCCTCTTGCATTTATATAGCTACAGGGGTGATCGATTATTGAGTTTCGGTTATTGATCTAGCAGCGTGTAATCTGTTGTGAAAATTTATGATATGCTGAACAATGATATCGACAATAGTTCTTGGTGAACATAGCCAGAAATATATATGTTTAAGTGGAGCTCTTTGTGTTTGAGCACAGTGTGTTTTAGTGCTCTGAGTTTCCTGTTGTTTGTATCAGTTCATTCTACACATATTGTAACATTTCAACCTTTTATGTGCATCTTTACTGTTTTATGTACCTACGCAGTGATGTATCCTTCTGCATTCTCTTCATCTTTATTTGTTCATGTGCAGAGATTGATTTTTAACAAACCTGAAGAGGGAGTACGGAAGATAGTGCTTGCTACTAACATGGCTGAGACAAGTATCACCATTAATGATGTGGTATTTGTTGTGGACTGTGGGAAGGCCAAAGAGACATCTTACGACGCATTGAACAATACACCTTGCTTGCTCCCTTCATGGATTTCAAAGGCGTCTGCTCGTCAAGTAAGCTATTTGTAGCTTTTATGTCTTGTATTTTGTAGAAAAATTTTGATGAACACCATTGTTTCTAATTTTGTGGTATAGGGCTAATTGAAATATGAATACTCAATTGATGTAATTACTGATGATACAATATGATTAGGCATGAAACCTAGTTTTTGGTTCTAATGTTGTCTTACTGGTATTTTTTCACTACAAAATTTCAGAATCTTTTATTCCCAAAAGAATATTTCTTTGTTAGCATGGATCTAAAGAAACCATATTTGTAAAAGGAAGAGGATTTTACCTGAACGAGAGGAATTTGTGTTTCTTGTATCCATCTTGCACTGAAAGCATCTTACTCATTAGTATTTATAGAGGTTGCACCTCTTTATTCTTGTCTAACTTGTACTATTAAACCTTCCTAAATTCTTTCTAAATCTTCCTTTCCCAGATATAAGGATGTAGGTTCCTTAAACTAGTTGTTGCAACGAATTAGGATGAGGACATTTTCGAAATGCTTCTAACAGAAAGGAAAAAAAAAGGAAATTAATTTACTAAAATAAAATAAATGTCTGAAACCTTCCAAATCTGGTTAAACTGCAACCTAATTAAATAAAAAAGCCATTGTCAAATTCTTCAGCTGCCTTTCGGCCAAGATCGAGACCCGCGAAACATCCGAATTAAGGAAAAAAAAACAAACCCTAGGGATAGTAGTCATAGATCTCTGAGAGATCTTCCATTTGAGATTTGAAGCATCTCAACCTGGGTGAGTAAATTATGTCTTGAAAAGAAGTTTGCTTCAAACACTTATCTAGTTTTTGTAATCCTATAACCTTCACCTTTTACTGAATTTTTGCATGTTATGTAAGGTGCAGCAGGCAATGCGTAGAGTTGATATTGGTCTTGAATGTCAATCTGGTTCAGGTGGTCTTGTCTGTTTATATTTTTTGCAAATATGATTTCTATGCCTTTGAGATATTGTTCATATCGGCTATATAACAATTACGCTATGAGTATTAGTGTTACACCTTGTCATTGCTGTTAATGGATATCACTCACTTTTTAGGATTCTGGGAATCATCATCTTCTTTAAATGAATATGCTAGTTATTTCTTGGATGGCTGTACCATGCACTAATTGAATGTGCCACAAAAAATAAATATCAGAGTGGCTTCTGATTTGTCCTTTTTCCCCATGTTTTTAGGTTGTTAAAGTGGGGTTTTGTAGGACAGTTGTCTGGCATCTGTTACTGCTTGTGTGTATCTATCTTCTACCTGTTTCTTGTTTATAATTCTATTGCATGAATCTCATTGCTAAGAGTGTCTTGTTGTGTGGTGTTTGAGCCTTCATGTGCAGTGGGGTGGATGTGTGTATAGCTAAGAGTGTGTTGTCGTTTGGTGTTTGGGCCTTCATGTGCAGTGGGGTGGATGTGTGTGTGTGTGTAAGCGTGCGTGTCTGTGCAGGATCGAGCACGCGGGTTCATGTGTGTGTGTGTGCATGCATGTGTGTGTGTGTGCGTGCATGCGTGTTTGTTGGGAGCACTTGTGCGTGTGTCGGTGTGTGCGTCTGTGTCTGCGTTATCTCGTGGCTCAAATAGGTTTCACCATTCGCCTAACATCCTCTTCAATGAACCTATTTTAATGCCCATAAACAGGGGCATTGGACTTCTGTATTTATGAATGCCCAATACTTATTTACTTTTTCACCAATTAAAAGCACTTTTCCTTTATATGGTATCATTTTCCAATTTCCCGTTTTGGTTATTTTGTATTGTAACTTCTCAAATACATCCATATTCTGAATTTTTTCAAGAAATTGATTATTGTGATTAGTTGAACTCTTTTCTTGCAGAGAAGAGGCAGAGCTGGTCGTGTTCAACCTGGAGAGTGTTATCATCTCTATCCCAGATGTGTATATGATGCTTTTGCGGAGTACCAATTGCCAGAGCTTTTGAGAACACCTCTCCAATCTCTTTGCTTACAAATCAAAAGTCTTCAGCTCGGAAGCATTTCTGAGTTTTTGTCAAGGGCATTACAGTCACCAGAACTACTATCGGTATCACCTGGAAAAGTGGTTTGATTTTGTTGTTCATTAAAATTTCTGTGTACTGTAGAAGCTAGTGAACTCAAGATGGCTTTTGGTTATTCTTAATAGCCTTTTGTGATATCTTCAATGATCCATTACTTTATTTGATTTGACATGCATTTATCTTGCTCTCTCTTCTGTACTCATGTTCTTTGCTATTATCTTGTTTGATGGCCTAGGTTCAAAATGCCATAGAATATTTAAAAGTTATTGGGGCCTTGGATGAGAAGGAGAATTTAACTATCCTTGGTACAAAAACTTTTTCTCTCATTTTTTCCATCTTTGGATTTTTTTTCCATTAATACTGTGATATTTTCATAATAGTTTTGGATAATTTGTGAAGGGTGTAAATTATTTTGTGTGGTTTAATTGGCAGGACGTCACTTATCAATGCTTCCAGTCGAGCCTAAACTTGGGAAGATGCTTATCCTTGGGGCAATATTCAATTGCCTTGATCCTATACTCACTGTTGTTGCTGGCCTTAGTGTCAGGGATCCATTTCTTATGCCATTTGATAAGAAGGATGTAAGTGAATTTTGTACTGCTGTGTTACATCTCTTATATTATTTTCTTATATTATTTTGCTAAAGCTGAAACTTTTGTTGACTTTTACTCTCTGGCTTATTTTCTATGCTAGGTTCACTTCTGGCCTTTATCCAAACGATTGTTCAGAATTCGTATATATTTAGAACTTGATTGCATCTCGGGATTAGGGATTTGTTGCTGTATAGCACCATCCATGCTCATTTCCTTGTTTCTTTCCACAGGCACATTGTAGTGTCATATTCATCTCATTTGTAGTTTGTGTATGCCTGTTGAAGATGAGGAAGGGAGCCTACCAGCCTATGGCTAGTATAGGCTGGACGGATAAGATTGAAGGAGAGAGCAAATGACGTCAGATTTGCGTGTTACTAAAATTATGATTGAGTCATTTTGTACTTGTACTCTGAGCACCTCACGTGTGGAATGCCTCGTTAACCTCAGACCTTGTGGGTTCTTTTTGTAATAACCTTTTGATTACATAAAAATTACACATGTTATGTCCCCCCCCCCAAAAAAATAGAAATAGGATTTAGAGAAAAGTAGTTTTTTGAGAAAAGTAGGGCCTAATGGACCCCAAATTTTGTGACATTTAGATCTCATCTATGCGCTCAAAAGAAAGAATCTGCTGAAAAATTTGTGGTAAAATGAGTTCCCCAGTCTGCCATTCATTTGATCTGTTCTCCTTCGATCTTCGCCGTCTGGCATATACTATGCTATAGGCTGGTCGGCTAGTAGCATCCTTTCCCATATGACGATTGTATGATCCAAATGTGCTACAGTATAAGCATGTTGGCTTATATAGTGTGTGTTGGAGGTATTTGTTGAACCCCATTTTTTCACACGCACACTATTAATCCTAGCAAACATGGCCATGTAATGTTTTTAAATAAGAAAACCTTAAAACTAGGTTTTTGTGGAGAGGATGTTTGGTTAACATCGGCCATCTGATTTGGTGCACTATTAGATTTAGGGTTAGATGCAGTGTTGGAAAACTTGGGCTAGTCCACTCAGGCTTGGAACCTTGCCAAGCTAATAGCCATACACATGGGAATCGTGCCTGATCTGGCTGATTCCTATTATTTTGTTTATTTTTTCTGTTTGGACTTGGTCAAGTCTTTAACAGACTCGATTGAGTTTCTTAGATCTGTCTCTGGCTTTGGGTCCTACCGAGGCCCAATCCAAGTCCATGTTTTCTAACACTAGTTAGATGTGCTTAAAGTCACCACCACGCGCCCCCCCCCACGCTAAAGTTACTCATCTAGGGTTTTTAAGGCCACCCCTGAAATTTGGGTGAAATAAATATTGTTTGGATGATTTTTCAAGGGTGGGCTACTGGATTTCGTATATTCATCATACATTTATACACGTACACACGTATATGTATATGTTGGACAAACAAGATGCAATTCATTAAAAATGATAAAAAGACCATAATTGTGCATCGATAGAGGTAGCAAATACAGTTTTTCATCATCATCTAAGTCTTATCCCAACTATTTGGAGTTGGCTATACAAATGTAGTTCTGTCATTCTACTCTATCAAGGGTCATACCCTCAGTCAAACCATAAGTCACCCTATCTCCTTTTGACTAGTTCGATCCATGTTCGTTTTGGGTCTTCCCCTTTCCCTTTTGTCTTCCACTTGAACGAAATCACCCCTCCTAAAGGTAATGTTCTAGGTCAACGCTGCACTTGGCCAAGCTACCTAAGTCTACTTCTCCTCATCTTATCTACTATTGGAGCTACGCATAAGTTCCCTAGCTACATCCTCATCTTAGCTACATTCATCTCGGTAATAGATAGAGTAATTCACCTAACAAAAGATAGATGGAAAGTATTTTATTGTACATACTGTATGTATCCGGTTCCTGTTAAATTTGTTGAAGATTTCTGTCCAATGATTATGTCTAGTTTGTTTGATCAACCCTAAGCTTTCCTTGTATTCCATGTAGTTTTTAGTCATTTGATGATGTGGATTTAAAATATAATGGTAAGAATTTCTCTGGGTATGAGGATAAAAGAGAATGATTTTCGTTTTACTTTAGTGAATTCATTGCATATCTCTTCACTCTGAAACACTTCAAACATTGCAGATGAACATTCCACATGCAGTAAGGCATGCACCTACCTGTCTAGTTGCATTCTAAATGTCCTAGACTTATGCATTCTAAATGTCCTAGACTTACTTTTTCTAATATTTCTAATTGATTTGTTTCTGTGATTGATTAGTTTGTAGACATTTGTAGGTTAAGGCAAATATGTGCTGTGCAACCGTGTTACATTCTGACTAGAAAATATTGAATGGAGTTAATGATTTGGATATATTAATAGATCACTGGATGCAAGCTTGTTTGGTTTCGTGGAAATTGCTGTCGCCGAAGGAAAAGGTCATTAGATACTAGGATTATTGCAGAACTTTTCCTATTCGCATATCCAGTCCATTGGATTGTATTACCTTGCTTATTTACCTCGTTTTTGGTTTGGTGGACTATGGCACTGACAGACTACAAGAAGAATGGAAAAAGATGTAAATAATTATATTCATAACACATGTCGCCTTAGAACTTTCGGCGTTTATACTTGTCATCTCACTTGACTGGCTTCCACTAGGAAATGGTGTTTCTTCAATGGGCTTTTGTTCTTGTTCAATTCTTAGCTTTTGCTGCAATAATAAGCTTCTTACACCTTTTTTTGTTCCCTTTGTGCTGTCAATTAAACTAAGTAGGATTGTGCTTCTTACTCTATGAGATACCCTTTGCAGCTTGCAGAATCTGCTAAGTCACAGTTTGCTGGGAAATACTATAGTGATCACCTTGCCCTCGTCCGAGCTTATGAAGGTTGGAAAGATTCTGAAAGAGAAGGTTCTGGTTACGATTATTGCTGGAAGAATTTTCTTTCAGCTCAAACATTAAAGGCCATAGATTCCCTTCGGAAGCAATTTCTTGTTTTGCTTAGAGATACTGGTTTGCTAGATGACAGCACTTCTGATTTGCTAAGTCATGATGAGCATCTTGTCCGTGCAGTTATTTGTGGTGGTTTATATCCCGGAGTATCCTCTGTTGTGGTGAGTTCCACATGTTCTCCTATCCAAAGTTGATACCTTCCTGCTTGATTCTCTTATTGGAAGTTCAAACTTTCCTGCTCGAACTACTAGTTATTGCCGTCTTTCTTTTATGTTGTGGGGCATTCTGATAGTGTTTATCGTGAATCATTTGATGACTTTATTTATGAGTGTTTATAGGTCACAGTATTGTTTAATTTATTTCTCTCTAACTTTCTTATACAATTATGCATATTTATCATTTGTCTCGCCTGCTGATACTTTGAGTTTGAAAAAGTTGGCCCCAAGCAGCTTCAATATTATATCTATAGTTTAGGTGTATCAGATCCATGAAGGCTTAAGTTGCTTCTTCATTAGATCTGTTCGGCTTCTTGTGTACTGTGATGCTGTTTGGTTAGTTGATTGATGGGTATTTGTGTTTCTTGGAGATTGTTTGCTTTCCTGGAATGTGTATCTTAAAACTTACCAGACTCTAACATAGAACCATGTATATTAGCTAAGCTGTGGTTGAAGAGTGCTTGGTGCTCTATCTCGGCAAATATTCCATTATAGCAGGGTTTGCTCCGCGGCTAATTTGGGTGGGGTTGTTTGGCTTTCAGTTCATTGCAACATGGTAGTAAGACTTCCATTAGTCGTGATGGAGTCCAATTTTTTGCCACTTGGGCATATTGTGATATATATCTTTCTTGAGAGTTACTTAAAACACCAGAAAAAAAAACCTTCTTTAGAGTGGTACACTGAGAAATTCATGCCCTGCCATATTGAACTGTTTGATGTATTTTTCAACACCATGAGGTGTGCGTGATGCATTTTTCAACACCATGATAAATAGTGGATTGGCTATTTGTTTTTGTTATAGGCTGCAAGAGGTGTTTTGTTGCGAATCCTGATGACTATGGTCGCTCATTCATTTGCATGTGTATATCACATAGTAAGTGGCAGGTGTTATGCTTTGTACTCGGGTTTGCTCACCTGTCACCGACAATTTATCAAAATTCTATTTGTAATTTCCTTGTTCGTCCATGGGTCTGTACAAAGCTCAGATTTGTGAAGTCTAATTTCTGATAAGTTTCTTTGAATGGTTTTACAGAACAAAGGGAAGTCAATTTCTACGAAGACTATGGAGGATGGTCAGGTCCTGCTTTACGCTGTATGTAGTCTCTTCTAGCTTGAAATGAATCCTAATTCTCTGACATACTTCATTATCATACTACTGCATAACATATTATTTGGATGTATCTTCTATAGTCCATCTATGGATTTGATCTCTCTTTCTCGATTCTTTTTCTAGAATTCCGTGAATGCACGCGAGCAAAGAATTCCATACCCATGGCTAGTTTTCAACGAGAAAGTGAAAGTGCATGCAGTGTTCCTCCGTGATTCGACTGCGATATCAGATTCTATGCTACTGCTTTTCGGGGGCAATCTTTCTCAAGGGGGACTTGTAAGTCCTTGACTATATTTGCACAGTAGAAAAACATAGAATTATTGTTGCCGAAAAAATGAAAGAGGAATACAGACTCATTGCTTGAACGTCTTTTATGTTTTTGCCATTCAGTTGCTTTGGTTTATCTCATCGTTGTTTATTTTGCAGGATGGGCATTTGAAAATGTTAGGGGGCTACTTGGAGTTCTTCATGAAGCCGGCTCTAGCTGATACTTACACAAAGTTGAAAAGGGAGCTCGAAGAACTAATACAGAAAAAGGTAAACCTCATGAAAGTGCCGAAAGCACTCAGGACCTTCTCTTTTGTGTCAATTGCTTCACAACATGGTCCGCATAGGCATCGGTAATGGAAACAATTTTACTTAAAAGAATTTTGAATATTGAATTTTGCCTTAGTATTTTTGGGAGGACACCGACATTGGGACATTCTTTCAGTATACAGTATCATTCCAGAATTAATTCATTCAAGGGGAAATTCAAACTGAGCCCTGGTTCAGCATAGGCTGGGGTCCTGGGTACATTGGCTTACATATACACATCAATCTAGCAATTTCCTTAACGGCTAGGTTTTGATACTATTTTATCGAGACTTAATGATGTTTGAATTAATGGTAGGTAGCTTAAGAATTCCAAAACAGTTCATGTAATGAACAGTTTAAGGCGTCCAGTGTTTGTGACCATGCTTGTGAATCTTGAGTTTTGAAATTTCTTGCTGTGGTAATTCCTCGGGGGTAAGTCCTTTGGTTATCTCTTAGAAATTAAGGAGAACTTGCAAAATAAGAAAACACTATAAAAATGAACTGTTATATTTTTTGTCAGATTTGTCATTTCGGTGATTCATAACTGTTACTGTTCTTGTAAGATTATCAATTCAGGAAGGATATTGTTCTCATGGAATTACATTTTTATTTAAGAAAATCTTGTTTTTTTTCCTTTGTTTGAGATCTTGTGATATCCTTTGTAAGATTTCAAAAAAAAAGAAACAGGAAAGCTTGTGATGCTCATTACCATGTTTCACACCTCATGGCATTTATTGGCAGCTCAAGTTTCCTTTTGAGATAATTCTGGTCTTGTCATTTTGCTTGGTCTCATGATATCCTTGTAAGATTTTCATAAAAAGAAGGATTTGTGATTTTTATTGCTATCTTCCACCCCTGACGACATTTTATGGCAGCTCGAGAACCCCAAAATGGACATTCAACCACACAGAGACCTCATCGCTGCTGTCCGGGTCCTTGTCTCGGAGGACCCATGCGAGGGCCGTTTCGTGTATGGCTGCCAGGTCCTCACACTCGCGATGAAATCATCTGCCCTCCTATCGCCTGCAGCTGCTGGCGGTGATGGTGAGAATGTGAAGAACCAACTTCAGACGTTGCTCCATAGGTCAGGGCATGGAGCCCCTGTGTACAAAACCAAGCAGACCAAGAGCAACCAGTTCAGGTCCCTTGTGGAATTCAACGGGATGCAGTTTATAGGGAAGCCATGTAGCAGTAAGAAAAATGCGGAGAAGGATGCAGCCAGTGAAGCTCTTCAGTGGTTGACAGGTGGTGCAGCTTCTGCACCTGAAGATATCGACCGCATGTCTACTCTTCTTAAGAAGACCAAGAAGAAAATGCCTAGGAGGTGGTGATGGAAGATCTCGATTCGGCTTATCCACTGGTGATGGCCTCGTTGAGGACCCCCTATGGCTCAAGGTAGATTGGAGTCAAATTGACACCCACTTTAGCTTAATTGGAGCTTAGCAGCTTGTTATGGTATGTCGATATTGACAACCCCTTCAGCCCAATTAGGGCATAACCACTGGTTATGGCCTTGTGGGAGCGTGGCATTACAGTTTTGAATTTGATGCTGCCTTATATAGGGTTGGCGTTCCAAAGAGGGGGGATTCTTTTGGTTGTCATTTGGTGATAACTGTCCCTGAACCTGATGGGTTATGGGGGTTGGGGTTATTCTTATGTGGTCAGAAGAGGCGAGGACCTTTTCCAGACAGCAACTGTTTACGTTAGCAGGCACAGGAGGAAGCATTTAGTGTATGTATTTTACACCATTGTTACAGTGACTATAGATATGAACACACCCCTGCTTTGTATGCCAAATATCAAGATGAAATGAAAACCTATGTTTTTACTATATGATTGGGGCTCATCGAGATTGCCGGAGTCTTTCGACGGTATAAGCGTTCTTTGCTATTCAAGTTTTATTGCAAAAGAATAAAAGTGGCCACTCAAAAAATAAAAATCAATGAGGAGGTTGAAACATTAATGTGGATATTGGCCCCAATTTTGAACTTAAAAAGTTAATTACCAATTTGAGGTAACATTCCATACGTTATTCATGTTGCTTTTGGAAAAGAAATGTTCTGTATCTAGTAGATTAACCCTGATTCTTTATGGCCACATGTCCAAGAGGTCGGAGCTCCTAGTGCCAGCGATTTGTTTGGATGGGAAGGTTTAGGAAACTTNTTGTACAGCAACTAAATATGAACTATGTAACATTTTGTGACTATATTAAATAAATCTGAAAACTTAAAAGCTATTTCAATTCATTGCCCTGTCTTTAATAAGTTTTTTGAAATTAAATGAAGAAAATGGCTGAGATATTGAAGAGTTGAAGTTTTTTGATAAATTTCCGCTGCAATTTCCATCCCAACTCACAAAGCTAGTGGTTTGTAGGTGGGTGCCCACTTGAGCAGGGTTATGAAGTTGTCGTCAGGAGTGCCCCTTCAAATTCCTTTTCAAAAAATGTAAGAGGTGTGGTTGTTTCTCTGAAGTTTTGACTCTGGAAGTTGAACTTTTATAATACTTCCATGGGGCAATGGAAAATGTGAGTTCTAATTTTTCACCCATTTTTGGAATCCGCAGTTCCAACTTGGCCGAGAAATATAGAATTTGAGGCTTTAATGCTCCAATTAGTTGGGAAGATCGACAATGATGATGTCCTTTGCAAGTTGGGCTTTCGGACCTTAAACTTTCATGAAACAAAGACACTGTAATCGAAGGGCAAGCTTTTCTATGCTTCCCTTACAACATAGAAGATCTATCCTCCCCCACCTTTTAAACTATTGATTTGAAATGGGTGACTGAGATTAGAAGATGGTAAATGTCATAAAAATAGTCACGGGTTAAGCTGGTAACCCCATCAAAATAGCCCGTAGAAGAGAGAGATAAAGAGTAACCCATTTCCCGTATGAGAGAAAGAGAAAGGGAAGCAATTGATCAAGAAAAAAAGTGTAGAGAAGATGAGATAACCACCAAACTAGAGAAGAAGGTGAGATCTATAAGAGATAGATTTTAAGCTCTCTTCAAATCGTATATCCATTCAAGGCCTCTGAAAAAAAGAGATTTCGCTGACAAAAATCAGGTAGGTTTTGGGATTGTATTTTTTCTCATAGAAAGTTGTATTGAGTTTTTTCTTTTTGTTCATTTTCAATGCACGAAAAATATCTTTTTGAGAATGCCTTTACTTCCCTTAAAATGAGTTTTTGGATTGGGGTTCTGAAAAGATAAACTAAAAGAGATTGTGTGATTTGTAGTAAAAATTTGACTCTAAAAGATAAACTAAAGCCATGGAAATCGAAAGATGATTTTTTCCCTTAAAATATTTGCCTAGAATTGGCTTCATTGCGCATTGAGTGTTGATTTTCAGCTGCCTCGGTCAACTCTACATCTAATTTGAATTTTAGTGTATGGTACTTTTAATGAATCCTTGATGCATGCTGTATCATTTTGTAACCTCTTTACTATGCTCCTTATTCTTCTTCAAAACCTTGAGAATTGGAATTGGGGAAAGAAAGAGGCCCTGCATAGATACAAAGATAGAGAGATATCAACGAAGGTTTGATTCAAGATAAACAATATTTTTACTTATGGAGTGTAGGGAGAGAAAGTTAGTTCTTCCTCAAAGGATGATAGGCCTTGTTTATTTGGGATTAGAGGAAGAGTAATCCAATAAAAAAATCTTTTATGGCATGTCTCAAAAAAATCATTTTTGTTTTAGTGATTTTGGTTTTATTTTATATAGATTGTATATTAAGAAACTTAATTTCGAGCGCTACCTCTCTATTTTTACCTCTCTTATTGTGATTTGTAGTATTGAATTTTAAAATTTGTAGTTGTTTTGCTATCAATTTATAACTCAATTTTTAGTTAGTATTTTTTATTTATTGTTTTGCTAGGTATCGATATATTTTGAAATTCCTGCTTATACTTAAATTTTCTATCTATGTGATATAGAAATGAATTTGTGTTAATTACTTTGTTTACGTATTACTGAATAATAGTTATGGACATCACTGGAGAAGGTGAAGGGTGTTCAAGTGGTGACATTGTTACTAATATGAAGCTCATTGAGGCTACATACCCATTGAGGCACTCGTGCCTGATTTATCCTATGAGAAGGACCAGGATATGTTCTGTAAAGACAATTTTATGGATGTAAGTTATAATAATGTCATAGTAACTGGGGATGGTGAGGACAATGAGGTCCCACTGTTTTGTAATCAACAAGACAATAGTGGGCATCAAAATGACTTATTTGTAGGAATGAACTTTGAATATGAGGATGCTGTGTATCTATTTTACAATGCATATGCTCAGTGAAAAGGCTTTAGCAGTCGTCTTGAGAGGCCAAAGAATGACAATGACAATAATTTGAGGATGCAAGATTATGTTTGTTCAAAGGAAGGCAAAGGTGATTCAAAGCATGCAAGAAAAATTCATCCTCAACCAATAACAAGGGACAAAGCAATGTTAAGGGTACGGAGGATGAAAGAGGAAAAGTGGGTTGTAAAATTTGTTGAGGAACAGTCTCACAAGTTTACGTCGTCATCAAAGGTACATCATTTGAGATCATATTGATGTATCCTAACAGCTACTATGAACTTGATTAAAACGATGTCTTTAGCAAGGTTTGTGGTCAGGGTGCTGGGGTTTCGCATTCGCGTCCGCCCCCTCTTGGACAACCGCTTGGCCTCATGAGTGTCACGCTCGTGCGTTTCTTATGGTGTCAATCGTGTGCAGATAGGTGGGTCCAACTTTGTGAGAGAATTTTCAAGAGCAGTGAAGAGATAGATTGCTACCTCACCGCGGTTGGGGTCTGAGATTAATTGAAGTACCTACCTCACCGTGGTAGGGGTCATGGGAAAGCCCAAGCAAAAGGGCCCTCTTAGATCATTTCATGAAAGCCCTCCGGCTGTCTGCCAGCGCAGTTTGATCGTGGATCGCTTTCAAACATCATTAATTCATATCAACTCTTTATTATATGAATTCAGGTAAAAATGCTCATCTTTCAATAGGTTTGATGAGTGAATAGTCCTGGTATGATTTAGGAAGTAGAAGGGAGAAAAGTCCTCTCACTACTTGAACACTTTGTAATGAGAAAGTTGAGACAACGAGAGAAACATAATTCTAGAGAAAACTAACTCAAGATGACTATAACTCGAGTAAAAAGGTGTCAGAGAACCAATGTCTCTTACGACCTCAATTTACTGTACGAGAAGGTAGTTAAAGAAGTAACCCCAAACTTATGCTTCTAAAACACTATCCTTTGACCCCCTGAATCGAGCGTTTCAAGCGATGAGAAAGACGATTAACAGAGGAAGAGGGAAATGTGCAAGACAAAGCGTGGGTTAACGGATGTGCGTGAAGGTGCGAGAGGACAAGTGTGCGTCAAGGCACGGGAGGACGGGTGTGCGTCAAAGCACGAGAGGACAGGTGCACGTCAAGGTGTGGGAGGACGGTTGCGTGTCAAAGCGCAGGAGGATGAGTGCGCATCAAGGCATGGAAAGACGAGAGCGTGTCAAGGCGCGGGAGGATGGGTGAGCGTCAAGGCTCAGGAAGAGGGAAGCACGTCAAGGTGCAGGAGGACGGGTGCGCGTCAAGGTGTGAGAAGATAGGTGTACGTCAAGGCACGGGAGGACGAGTGCGCATCAAGGCGCGGGAAGGCGGGTGCACATCAGGCATGGGAGGACGGGTGCACGTCAAGGCGCGGTAAGACGGGTGAGCGTCAAAGCGTGGGAGGACGAGTGCGCGTCAAGGCACGAGACAACGGGTGCACGTGAAGGCACGGGAAGAGAGGTGCGCGTCAAAGCTCGGTAAGACGGGAGTGCGTCAAGGCACGGGAGGGCGGGTATGCATCCAGGCGTGGGAAGACAGGTGCGTGTCAAAGCGCAGGAGGATGGGCGCGCGTCAAAGTGCAGGAGGAAGCAGAGAAGGAATATCACTTGCCCTAGGCACTGGTCGAGGGTCCCAGGCGGTAAGGGACACAAGAGGAAGGAAGGTGAGAGGAGGAGGAGAGGAGAGAGAGTGGACTTTTGGTACGTGTGTGCATAGGTGTACTTTCATGAGTCTCCTTTGAAGCACGTGAGAAAGAAGGTTTGAGTTTAGGTTGACTGTGGGTGGAGTAGGGAATGGGTTATGGTGTATGGTGATCTAGGGGTATTTTTCTCTCTAGGAAAATGTTTTATCTCTCCTCTCTCATTGGTCTTCAATCACAAGCAAAGAAAGCACAAGTAAACAAAGCACTCCAAATGCTTCAAATATTAGACCAATCTTCTAATTTCCAACTTTCATTCATCCAACCAACCTCTTTTTCAAGTGACATGGGTTTCCTTATATAGAGCAACCACTAAGTAGGGGTGAAATGCTCAAAAGTACTCCAAATTGTCAAAAATACATAATTAATGAATTAAAATAATCATCCCGAAAATGGACCAAATGACCAAACTGCCCTTAACCACTTTTCAGTAAATAACAAAACCATCCCTCCATGAGGGACCTCTTGCCATGGCTAGTCTTCGGGAGCTTTTTCGAACCCCTACGATGGTAATTTGGGTGTTCAAATGTCGTAGAATCGATGCTTGCATTCCTGTGAAAGTTTTGATACCCTTTAATTGCCTTGAAACATATTTTTGTGGAAGAACCCAAAATCCGGCCAAGTTCATGAACTTTACAAATCTTTAACCATCAATATAGTTCCATTTGTGATATTTCAAGTCTTCATTTTTGTCACAAATTGTAGAGGACATTGTCACAATCATTTTGTAGTAATTTTCATTCGTTTTTGGTCTAAAATTAAGCTCTTTCCAATTTTGGGAGGTTGCAGAAAATGGGTGTCCGGCCACCGAAAAATCGTGCCTTTCTTCAGCTCAAAATTTGCATCATCCGGCTTCTAATTGTGTATAAAAATTGTACCAAATTGTAGCTCTTCGACACACAGTCGCAACAGACCCATTTTTGCGATGATTCATTATCGAAATCTTGAGCTATGGCCTACAAAAGAATTGGATTCTTTTTTATGAATTCCCATATTTCTGTACACATATTCTCTCTAGAAATTCTCACTTTAGGTCGCGCCAAGATGCGTGCCTTATATCGAATGACCGGGCTATCAATATCTAGCTCGTGTCTAAATTTGAGCTTGATCGGACTAAAAACAAACAAGATATGATCATTTGAAAATTCACCCAAAATGAGAAGACACAATTTCCATAAATGGAAACTGGTTTGCTGAGGCCGCACCACCATAGTGCAAAACCTACCATTTTATGGTATGTTAGGCCTAGAATGGTTTCGGAGGGTTCGATTGAGCCCAAATTTGACACCTTGAGGTTTTTCGATGTTATGGATTCAATGGAAATGGTTTTGAGGTCCAAAAAATAGGGCTGTAGTTGTAGGGTCCACTTACAGCATGATAGGAGCTAGTCATGAAAACCTAGTTTCATTCTAGTCATGGCAGAACTTATTAGAATATGACGAAACTTTGCAGGTGTCCTTAGGGTATCCCAAACTACCATTTTCATGCAGTTTGAAGCTATTCCATTACTTCTTTAGAGGCTGCCCAGTTTCAGGATTTGTTTTGCAGTATTCTCATGGTCTGGCGGTATCTTGGGTATCGACAGGACGAGGTTGTTACTGGCTCTCTCCCTATTTATCCTGAGGATACAAGTACGTCAAAAATGACGTATAACAACATTCCCTGCCAGAATACTGCTCTTTGAGAGAAGCGAGAAGTGTAGCATTCGGAACAAAATTTTGTCGAAGTTCATCTTTTGAATCCTTACTAAGACTCTTTTATTGTTGCCTATTGTTTCCTCTCAACAATATTTTTCTTCTCGATCACTGGCATCAACATGATCCTAGAGGGTGAGACCATGCTAAGCTTCTTCCCGGAGGGGATGGCCAAAGTGAACTTAGCAACCTGGGGGCCGTGTTTAAGGGCTTCTTTACCAATGTCACTAAAATCCGTTTTTTGGGGAGTGTGCTAATTGAGGACCTTGTAGAAGGGCTTGCCGTGCCGTCCTCAACAACACTTCCTAATATGCCAATTGGTGGGTGCCCATGGGAGCTTTCTCCCAATCCAGTGGTATGAAACACCTTAGTCTCTGTGTGAGTGCCTTTTCAAAGGCTTGCTTCCACATTAGAAGAGCTTCTTTTATTGCACCAGCTGAGTGTCCTCGAAGGAATTTATCCCAATGTGGCGAGAACTTTTTTTTCTCTAAGTGAGTGCCTTTTCAGGGGCTTTCTCCCACATTAGAAATTTTCTTGGTGAAACAGCTGAGTGTCCCCGAAGGACTTTATCACCCTATGGCCAAAACTTCTTCTTTTCTCTAAGTGAGTGCCTCTCCAGGGGCTTTTTCCCACATTAATACTTTCTTGGCGCAACAGCTGAGTGTCCCCGAAGGACTTTATCCCCCTGTGGCTGGAACTTCTACTTTTTCTCTAAGTGAGTGTCTTTTCAAGGGCTTTCTCCCACATTAGAAGGTTTCTTCAGTTTTAAGTGAGTGCCTTTTTAGGGGCTTTCTCCCACATTAGAAAATTTATTCGGTTCTAAGTGAGTGCCTTTACAGGGGTTTTCTCCCACATTAGAAAATTTCTTCGGTTCTAAGTGAGTGCCTTTTTAGGGGCTTTGTCCCACATTAGAAAAAACTTGCTTGGTGCAACATCTGAGTGTCCTCGAAGGACTTTATCCCCTTGTGGCCGGAACTTCTTATTTTCTCTAAGTGAGTGCCATTTCAGGGGCTTTCTCCCACATTAGAAAAAAATTTCTTGGCACAACAGTTGAGTGTCCCCAAAGGACTTTATCCCTCTGTGGCCGGAACTTTCTCTTTTCTCTAAGTGAGTACATTTTCAAGGGTTTTCTCCCACAATAGAGGGTTTCTTGACACAACAGCTGAATCCCTGAAGGACTTTATCCTCCTGTGGCCAGAACTTTTTCTTTTCTCTAAGTGAGTGCCTTTTCAGGTGCTTTCTCCCATATTAGAGGGTTTCTTGGCACAACAGCTAAGTGTCCTGACTTTATTCCCTGTAGTCTGAACTTTCTATTTTTTTTCTAAGTGAGTGCATTTTTAGGGGCTTCTCCCACATTAAAGGGTTTCTCGACACAACACCTTAGTGTCCCCAAAGGACTTTATCCCCTACGTCCAGCACTTCTTGTGAGAAAGGGTTGGTTTGATTTTGTTTTTCACCCAATGCCTTCAATTTTTTTTTTTCGAGCTTTCGCTGAGATTGGTTGAGGTCATCTTCAATGAAGAACTGCGTCAACCTGTTTATTCGTTCAAGCGCCCTTTCGGGTTTTCACCTGAACTGATTAGAAGTGGTGCCATACAAATGGTTTTCACCATGCCCGATTTCTTGTTTTCTGAACTCTTTTACTCATGGCTTCATGACCATGCCCGTATGTCATTTTTACTCATGGTGCTCTATCTGGTTTTCACCATGCTTGATTTTATTTTTGGCAATTTGTACCCATAGCTTCGTGGCTATGTTCGCCTGAAACTCTCATTTTTACTCATGATGATCCTCATTGGATGCTCATCATGCCCGACTTCTTTTCTTTTTAGAGAAATTCTCTTCCTTGACAAGGCATATGACAAGGAGTTTATATTTGGACGAGGCTCACTGGGGTAACAAACACCATATGTGAGGCTTTTATTGGGGGAAGTAGACATCAGATCTTTGGTTGATTGTCTTATGGGTAGTAGGGATCCGCTGGGGTGTAATCTACTTTAGAGGGTGGTTTGGTTTGTTTATTGGGAATAATGGTATATATATATATATATATATATGGTTTGTTGAGATGGAAGGAAATTGTGGCCTACTGAGGGCTTTGGTCCATCAAGCATAAACGACCCATTGGAGATAAATGGATTATAGTCCACCGGGGTTGTTAAGTAGGTTTTGAAAATGGGGCTATTGGCTCAGACGTCTAGGCTTCATCTAGCCAAGGGTCACCCTCTGAGGGGTTAGTGTGTGTAGGTGGAACGAAAAGCATAACCCTTTTGTTCACCTTGTGTAAAACTGTGCACGTATGCGCCGAGCTCATGGTTAAACCATGGGCTTGTGTGAGAAATGAGAAGAGAGCAATTGTTCTTGCCTTAGAAGTAGGCTATGAGTTTTTTGAGAAAAGTGGTGTAGTACAGTTGATAGACCTGCATTTAGATGCAAGCCTAGAATTCCACTTGATGAGTGAAAAAGGAAGAAAAGAGTGTGAAGTTGGACAGACCCATGGTTTGAGATGAATCTGGAACATTTGAAGAGTAGAAGAAGCAGACATGACAAACCCACGGCTAGGCATGAGCTTGATGCGAAGAAAGAGAAGGGGGCAATAATGAGCCCACGGTTTGACGAAACGGTGTCGGAGAAGCGAGACATTTCATGACCGACCTGCGGTTTGGATGAAGTGAAGCCAGGGAGGCGAGATATTTCGGGATGAACCCGCGGTTTGGATGAAGCAATGCCAGGGAGGCGAGATAAAACTCGCGATTTGGATGAAGTGATGCCAGGGAGGCGGGATAAAATTCGCCGTTTGGATGAAGTGATGTCAGGGAGGCGAGATAAAACTCGCGGTTTGGATGAAGTGATGTCAGGGAGGTGAGATAAAACTCGCGGTTTGGATGAAGTGATGCCAGGGAGGTGAGATATTTTGGGACGAACCCATGGTTTGGATGAAGCGACTTCAGGGAGGTAAGATATTTCGGGACGGACCCGTGGTTTGGATGAAGCAATGTCAGGGAGGTGAGATATTTTCGGAATGGACCTGGGTTTAAATGAAATGATGCCAAGGAGGCAAAGCGTTTTGGGAAAAAACCGCAGTTTGGATGAAGCGATGCTAGGGAGGCAAAGCATTTTGGGACAAACCTGGTTTGGATGAAGCGACGCCAGGGAGGCAAATCGTTTTCGAAATGGACCCACAGTTTGAATGAAATGACGCCAAGGAGGCGAAGTGTTTCGGAACAAACCCGCGGTTTGAGGTTTTATAAAAGGTGGAGTTAGAGAGATAGAAAGGGGTTTTTACCTTCGAGGTTTCACTGTGAGACAAAAACCAAGTGGTTTTCACCTTTTCCACTTTTTCCTTTATAGAGAGAGAAAGAGAACTCCACTGAAGCATTCTTGTGTAAAGTTATGACTTCAGCTAGCGCCAGTTCCCAGACTCCACAAGGTACTTTTTTGCCTCTTCTTCTTCTTAATGTTCGTGATTGGTAAAACATTTTTATTGTTTTTCCTCTTGGACACTTTTTACCCTGCATGCCACATGTTTGACGCTGCGCTTGGTGAGTCTTTTTGGTACATCAGGGTCTGATCTGACTTCCTTTTGTGCATGTCTTTGCTGTAGACCTCTAATTTTGCCCCTTTCGTTACATTTGTATGCAATCTTGCATCATGCATTCCACGCACGTCTGCTATGTTCTGGCTGTGGCTTCCTCGGTCAATGCTTCGACTTAGTTGCATTGCTGCCACTTTGCGCAACCAATGTGCACATTGTTCTTGTTTGTCTAGCGTCCCATTATTTTATCCTCTTTTTGGTTCAGGGCGCTGCCTTGCCCTCTGCTGCTTAGGGCTTTGCTGTGTGCTCTGTTGCTCAGAGCACTGCCTTGTGTTTTGCTGTCTGCTGGGGGTTAGGGAGTAAGTGTGGTTCCCTGGTGATTAAAATGGGTCAACTCACATGATGAGAAGCATGAATATGACTGCAGTGGAGATGGAAAGGTGATGAGGGTGGAACTTTGCTGATGCGCACATGAACGGACTTGCTAGGGAAGCTAAGCGTGGAGGCGCATGCAAAAGGTGTGGGAGTAGAGGGAAGAGGGGTAGCGCTCCATGGTACAGGGGTTACGCTCGGCAATAGTTTGTAGAAGACAAACACTCATAGCGACAACATGTGGCGAGGCAGTCTTCGAGACCGTAAATCATGGGTAGTACCTTTTCAGGCAACGTTCGTTGATAAGAGGCATTGCTTCCTTCCCATCAGGATGGGTCAATATGTAACCTCCAGTTGGAGAAACCTTATTGATTAAGAAAGGGCCTTCCCATTTTGGTTCAAATTTTCCCTTGCTTCGCCCATGCATTACAATCAGCTGCTTTACTATTAGGACCAAGTCACCACGAGAGAATGAGCGAACTTTGACTGACTTGTCAAAATCTCTTTTCATCCTCCCCTAGTGGAGTTCAAGGTTTTGCTGTGCTTAAAATCTCTTCTCATCAAGTGCGTCTAACTCTTAGTAGTGCAACCTGACTTGTTCATCCTCTGTCATATCATGATGTACGACGATAAGAAGAGCGGGAAGTTGGATCTCGAGGGGTAGTACCGCTCCACTCCCATAAACTAAAGAATACGGAGTAGAGTCGGTGACACTTCAGGTGGTGGTGCAAAAGGCCCATAAAGCCTGGGGAAGCTTCTCATGCCAAGCTCTCGCCTTACTTTTTCATTGCATTGTGTGCTTGACAATTATTTTTGATTGCTTGCTTCTTTACACACTTCAGCACACATCGTACCAGAAATTCCTGAGAAATCAATAAACAAATATTTTGAAAACCCCCAAAATCTGCGTTCACGGCGTGAGGGGAACCTAGCTTTGAGAGTCGAGGCGGTTGGGAGTTCATGTAACTTTAA
>NW_006498435.1:3212317-3252431 GCF_000471905.2 Amborella trichopoda
AGGCCATGACCTATGTGGGGACTTACATCAGCCTAGACGCATTTCAACAGTTAGGAACCCCCTCTTAAACCAAGCCTACTTATAATCTAGGTCAAAATTTTTCACGTGTTGTGCTTGCTTATTTCTATTGGTTAATCTTAGATCTCAATCCAGACCAGCTTTTGGTTCGAGCTGAACCCTCTGGGTCCAAGTCCAGGCTTATACCTAGCTTAGTCTAGGTCTGAACCAGGTTTTGCCTTGGTGTCCCCTTTTAGTCCGAGCCAGGGCTCTTTCCTAGTTCGTCTTTAATCCAGTCCGGATCCATGCTTAGTCTGATCATCAAAACTCTCTAGGTCCAAGTCCAGGCTTGTACCCAGCTTAGCCCAGGTTTGAACCAGGTTTCTCCTTGGTTCGAACTTAAGCCTCCTCTTGGTCCGAGCCGAAGGCTCATTCGTAGTTCATCTTTGATCTAGTCCGGGTTCATACCTGGTCTGATCATCAAAACTCTCTGGGTCCAAGTCCAGGCTTGTACCCAGCTAAGCCTAAGTCCGAACCAGGTTTCTCCTTGGTCTGAACTTAGGCCCCTTCTCGGTCCAAGCCGAAGGCTCGTTCCTAGTTCATCTTTGATCCAGTTCGGGTCCATACCTGGTCTGATCATTAAAACTCTCTGAGGCCTAATTTCGGCTTATACCCAGCCTAGACCAAGTCTGAACCAGGTTCACGCCCAGGTCCAAACCTGGGCCCCCTTTTGGGCTCGTGCCTAAATCAACCTTGATCCAGTCCAGGTCCACACCTGGTCTGATCTTCAAAACCTTCTTGGTCCTAGCCCAGACTTGCACCCAGCTTAGTCCAGGTTTGAAACAGGCTCACACTCAGGTTCAAACCTAGACCCACTCTTGGTTTGAGCCGAGACTCGTACCCATCTAGTTTAGATCTCAATCTAGGTTCTAGCATAGGTCCAACTTTGGAGTTGCCTTTAAAGCTAGACTAGGCTTACCCTAGTTCGGTCTAAACCAAAAAGCATTGAGTCTAACAAGTTTCATCCAATCTAGTCTTAGCCTTGGTTTCAGTTAAGGATTTGCCTCTAGAGTCAAGCTAAGTCTACCCTAAGTGGTCGAGTCTAGATCTTACCTAAGTTTAGATTCTAAAACCCCACAAAAAGTAATCACCATGTCAGTCACTCAAGGTGATTATGATGATCGCTCCAAGGTCAACTCTAACCCTAACCTACCCAAACTTAGAAGCCAATATGCCGTAATCCCTTGGGATTATCGACAGAACTCAGGTCAATCCATTATCCAATGCCTAAGTCTTCAATTAAAGGCAGAATCCTAAGGGTCCACTTCTAATCTTTGTGTGGCCCGAAAAGTCGGCTTTGCTTGAAGAACTTTGAATAGTCAGGGGGTCCGACCAAGCATCATCCAATAGGGGCTTTTAGGCAACCAAAGTAGGAGCCGAGCGAGGGAAGAAGTTCATGTTATATCTAATGCCAATTCTCTAAAGTCGCACCAAGATAACCCTGAGGCACAACGATCTCAAAACCAAGACCCACTTAGGTCTAGGGGATCTAACCCAGCCTCGAGCCACCACAGTACATCTTGTGATGACCTGAACACTGTACGAAGCAGAGGTGTTAATCTCGACCGACCCTTAGGCGAGATGGGCATCCAACCTGCCCTTAAAAGTCTAGTTGACCTAGGTTACACCGTTCATGCCCCAGCTCACGGGTCGATCCCAAACCAACTTAATGGTATAGATCAACCCCTAGCACAACCGAGTCAGCCGATTCTTCAATCGGTCCCTCTAGTTCATCCAGTCCAACATAACGTGCAATTTCCACAACCGGTGGTGACACCTATGGGTCAGTATACCCCTCAAGCACCATTGTATCAAACCGCTCAGGTGACTACAACTCATCAATCTCAGGCCCATGCAGGCCAACATGTACCCCAAGTCTCGACTCATCAGTCTACACTTGGGAACCCACCGACCGGTGGGCCTACTATCATGCCAAATAACCAATACGAAGGAACCATAAAAGCAATGGAGGATATGCTTGTAAGAATGGGCATGCATAAAATTCTACCCCCGAAGGCCTATGTTCATGAGACCCTTGGAGATGGAAGACCTTCCTCTGGGACAGGGAGTGCCAAAGAGGGGCAACTGTGGACACCCCATTTTAAATCTGGCAAATTATGTGGTTTCCTGAACCTTTAGGACCACACTTATCCTAAAAAACCCAAATCCATAGTCCACACAACCTACCCTGTGACCCAGAACCATTCTGCTTACACAAAACCTTGCAAATACCCTGTTTTGGCCTAGAATCCTGTAGATGCTCTATTTTACCAAAACAATCATTAAAAATAGTAGAAAAAGCCTTTTTGACCCAAATTTTCTCTGAGAGCTTCAAAAAAGGCTAAGGAACACACCTAAAGTGAAATTTTTTAATTTGGACAACCTTTGGTTTGGGCGACACTCCTGGTGTCGCCCAGCCTAGACTGAGCGATATGAGTGGTGTCGCCCAAACTTGTGTCGCCCAGTCCTGTCAGGCCCAAATTTGAAGTTTCCTTTCTGTGTTGATTTATTGCCCTAGTTGAGATGTTTTTACCATATTTACTTGGGAAACACCACTCGTGTTGCCTAAATCTGGATCACAAAAAATGGAACCTTTGGTTGGAGGATCTATTGGTTATGGACAGATGCCCTTCCCAATAGATCCTTAGGCTTTATAAACAATTTTTCATGGCCATTCAAAAAGAGAACTTCTTTCTTCAAGAGAGAAAAAGATTGAAACCCTAATCTGAAAACCTTAACCCTGAGCCTGAAAACCCTTAGATCTCTAGGGCACAACAACCCTAATCCTAAGAAACCCTGATCATTTTCAGTGATCTTCAGGGCACAACAACCCTTTTCAATAAGATATCTATTGGTCAAATTCTGAATCAGAGAGGCAAAGAGGACGTCGGTTTTGATACGGGCGAGCCCTCGAAGGCTCGGGAGTCCCGAGCTATTCGGCTTGGTTTGGTATTGTTTTCTTTCCCTTTCTTTATGCTTATTCTTATTGTTTTGATTTTGTTTTGATTAGTTTGCTTTGAAATCGTGTTTTAGTGTTTTGGATCATGCTGGCTCTATCATAGATTTGAGAGTGGATCTGCTCGTTTTCGGGCAGATCTGGCCTGAGATCTGAATTCTATTTGTCCCACTTTCTCTATCACATTATTTTTATCAATTTAAGGTGTAAAGATCTGAGAGATCTTCGGCATATAAGACTTGAGTTCAGTCGAGACATGCTAAGCCCTTGCTAGCCGATCTGTCGCGCACGACCCACCAA
Source organism: Amborella trichopoda (assembly GCF_000471905.2). Next base: position 3,215,631 of record NW_006498435.1, read on the forward strand.
GCTCGTAAGCCTTCAACTGCCCCTGAGGCTGACCTCCCCGAAGAAATGGTCAGCGTTATGGTTGTGAATGAATCTAACGACTCCCAAGAAGAGCACATGAATAGGTTTGAACACGTGGTGCACGTCATGATGGAGAAGATAGATCGCATGGAAAGCATGCAACCTACAGCTAATTTGTCCCATCATGAGGCCAACTTCCATTACCTGGATGATGCAGCTCCAAAGCAGACTCCCCTGTCAGCCTCGTAAGACAGTTCTGTCCCTCGAATGGTTTCCAGGCTGACATCGATGCCATGGTATCCCATCACTTGAAGAACAGACAGATCCCGAGAATGCAGGGGACAACACTTTATCAAAAGCCATTCCCCTTCTACATTGATCAGGTTTTGTTTCCCCCGGACTTGCAGAAGGGGAAGCTTCCCCTGTTCAATGGTACAACATCCCCACACCAGCATATCATGCATTTCCAAGCGGCATTTCGAGAGACAGCGGCTAATGGGAGACTCCTTCTCTGTCAGTTTGTTGAAACTCTTGAGGGCCCAACCTTTCAGTGGTATGCTCGGCTTCCCCCTAATTTAGTACTTATTTGGGAGGAAATGGAGTGGCTGTTCTACCAGCGCTTCTATGAGGTCAAGAGAGAGGTCCAAACCATCGAGCTTCTCACCTTTACCCAAGAGCCGGACGAGCCTGTGGACCAATTCATAGCAAGATGGAGATATTTGACTGCTTGCCATTCCAATCCCATGTCTAAGAAGGAAGCAGTCCAGACATGTATACGAAACATGTGACCCGAGATTGCCTTACATGTTGTGGCCTCCAATCCGACCTCCATGTCAGGGCTGATCTCTAAGTTGGTTTGTATAGAGAGCCTGTCACGCCACTATGGCAGGTCACATCAATAGTCTTCGAGCTCAAGAAACAATCGGGGCAATGGTAATTCTCGGACCAACGCCCGGGCAATCAGTAGAAAGGGGTGATCAGTGCGACCGTCAACATTAGTGATCCGAAGAAGGCTGCTTCTCAAACTTTGGACCTCTCCAAGGGGGTAGGCACAACAAAAACACAAACAGCGCCTCAGAGAGGCAAGCATCAGTAGTCATACAACCAGGTACCCTCACTTGCAAACCTTAATCAAAACGACTATTAGGCCAACCATAAGAACAAGGTTTATCCTTTTGAAAAGGAATGGGTTCCTACACTACTCCGACTATTGTTGGAGCAGAATATGATCGAGCTACTTGAGATCAAGTTTCCTGATCAAGCTGGTCTCGATACACATGCAAACTACTATGCTTACCTTAGGAGAATAAACCACCATACAGAGGAATGTTACACACTCAAAGACTTCATCGAGGCTTTGATCCAGAAGGGTCAGATAAATCACGTAGAGCTTAAGAAAGCATTCGGGACAGTAAAGGCCTCCCACGTGGTGACTGTACAGGAGGAAGATGAAGGCCTGTACTCTTCCGATGAGCTGCCATCAGATCTCCTTTAGGCTCTGTTCAGTATGATGCTTCAACAGGGACTTGTCACACCAAAGCCGGTGAAGCAGAGCAAGTGCCTTGCTTAGGGAATTGAGAATCACTGGTGCCCGTTCCATCAAATATGGGGCCACAAGCTGAGCGAATGCTATGAGTTCGAAGCTATGGTTATGAAGAAAACACAGAGAGGTCACATTGCTGATCCCGTTATAGAATAACCCTCGCAAGTCATACTACCATCCAGGAGAGTGTTTCTTTCGAAGATTCCCGTGGTGACGCCTCCGATCCCGCTGAAACCTTGACTTCCCAGCCATGGAGAGTCTATCACTAGTAGAGCAGGCTCAAGTCTTAAAGCGAGAGGCAATTCGTCAAGCTAGGACTACTCACAAACCTAATAAGATGGATCAAGCACCTCCATAGGGAACCAGGAGGAGACGTGCTCCAAGGGCCGCTCGCCAAAAGAACAAGATTCCTCAACCATCGGTGGAACAAGAATTTCTTAAGCCTCTTCCTCCATTGCTGACCTTACAGGACTTCATCCACAGTGCTATCATCCTTACTCGCTCATCTCATCAAGAGGACATCCCTGCGTCATCCTCCACTAGGGGCATGTCCAATAAGGGTGATGATGTTAAAAGCACCCCCAATGGTCTAAGCAGGGGAAAGACCTAAAAGATCCCCCGCACATGTCCAACTTCGGTGATGATGTAAAAAGCTACCCAAATAGGTTTAATGAGAGGGATGACCTTAAAGGTTCCTCACCTCCTAACCCCTCTCCTTCTTCTTCATCTTCTTCTTCTTCTCCCTCCTCCTCTATTGCTCCTACAGGAACAACCCAAGAGTGTCCAAACTTCGAGGCCCTTGATAGAGAACTCAAGGGAATTAATATCACAAGTCAAATAGAGGCCACTGAGAAAGACGCTAGCCCAGGTGGATGGATTCTTGACTGTTGCTGATGCCCTGGAGGCTCGAGCCAAGTTAGAGCCATCGTCTTCTACTGGAAGGCACAAGAAGTCAAAGCCGAAGAAACCCCAATCGCCCCCTGAGCCTGACTTTGAGTAGAGGCTGAGAGAATCAAGAGGACAAAGCTTCTATTCTTAGAAAGTTTATCACATAGTGCAGATCTCGGAATCATCACCCAGCATAGGGCAAATAAGCCTGAGGTCGGGGAAGACATTGCAGCCTCCACCTCAGAGGCCAAAGATCTGAATTTTCTTAGTCCGTTGCTCCTTTCTCGTCCAAATACCTCAACAATCCACCCATCCTCAAGTTCCTTGAGATGCCTTTGGTCTCATACACCTAGCCACTCCTAAGACTCAACCTTAAAGTTCCACTGCCCTAAAACAAATCCCACTCACCCAGACCACTCAAGCCATTCTTGTTGCATAGCCAAGTCAGCCAGCAGCCCAAAATAAACTTCCTCCACCTAAACCTGCTCCTCAACCTACTATACCACCCAAACCAATGGTAGGACTGGGACCACAAAAGGCTGATAAGGAAAAGGTGAAATACGATGTGATAGGGCACCTAAGGAAGATTCCAGCACTTCTCAGCATCTATGATGCTCTCATGCTCTTAAGGGATTACCATATGGTTCTGGTTCAGACTCTTTCTGATCTAGAGGTGTACGAGATCGAGGTGGAACCCATTGAGGTGAGCTCAACAGTCTTGAGTGGATGTATGGCGATCACTTTCTCAGACGATGATCTTCAGTTGGGAGGAAAATTTCACAACCGCCCTCTCTTCATGATTGGTGAGTTACATGCATGCCCCATCAATCGAATTATGTTAGATGGAGGGTCAGTAGTCAACCTTATTCCAAGGAGAATTCTTACTCGATTGGGATTAGGGTCTGAAGATCTCACTCTAACTCATATCACAGTCTAAGGGTTCAATTAGTCAGGAGAGAAGCCAGTTGGCACGGTTCACCTTCGTCTCAAGATTGGTGAATTAAATGATTACGCTTAATTTCATGTAATCGACACTGACACCTCTTACAACATCCTTCTCGGCCACCCTTGGCTCCATGACCAGGCGGTGGTTCCGTCCACATTGCATCAGTGCTTCAAGTATAGTCGAGATGAGAGACAGTATACAGTCTATGCCGATAAAAGACCGTTTACTGTAGCCGAAACTCAATATGTTGATGCCAAGTATTACTTAACAGATTCGGTGTCACTCCAAAAGGAAAATGATGGGGATCAAAAGTCTGTAAGGAAGACAAAAGCCTCGCCTCATGAAGATGTTGAGGACATTGGGTGAACCCTTGTGAACATGTTCAAAGAGGAGGAAAGAAAAGGAAAAATCCTCTCTCTGACTCCATTCATCTCAGTATGCCATCCACCATCTCTGAGGAAACTCCATCTTTGCCTGAAGATGAGGCTTCCCCCTCTGCTTCTAGTCCTGAGCCACCTCTGCAAAAAGATGAACCAGAAGTCACTCCTGAAACTGAGGAAGTCATGAGGATAGATCTCTCGGCCCCAAAGGTCACCTACACGCCGGACCATCAAAAAGTCCTGCATGTCCCCATTGCACTCTTGAAGGCAGAACTGGCACACAAGCCACAGTGGAAGGCACTCTAAATCCTAGTTTCCCTAAGCAAAGAGGATGCTCCTCGTCCCACCACAGGGTCAGCTCAGGCCAGTAGTCAGCTACAACTCCTGCGCTTCCCTGATTCTGTGGGAGGAGAGCGGTCAGAGAAAGGACAACCTCTCATCTTTAAGAGCAGGATCCCCTGGAAGAGTTAAGAAGTGAGGTTCACAGTCTCCAGAACCAATTGGAGGTTATGCATATTGCCTCAAAACATCTAAAGGAGTTTGTGCTTGAGACCAAGAGCCATGACAAGCTTGAAGTGAATGCTCCTTGAATTGAAGTCAAACCCCTCCATATTGGACTATTTACAATGAGCAGACTCATCAAATAATGAGAATAATGAATTATGAGCCCCTGTCCAACCAAACGTTAAGAGGGGAGGAGGCAACTGCTCTCTCATTCGAGGTCATTGAAACAACAGTAGCTTGTCACAAGATAAAGCAAGGCATAGGGTTTTCCTTTGCAAAAGGGTAGAAATAGTGAATGCCCTGAAACGTGGCCTAACCAAGAGCAAGAGATGAAGTGCAGAGAAGCAAGAAAAAAGAATAAAGTTGCGCATCAGAATGAGGCAGAAGAGAAAAAGAAGTATTTCATTCATAAATTCAAAGATCGTTACAAGTGTCATTATACAAAGAAAGAAAAAAGAGAAAAAGACAAAATGACACTTTAAAAAATGATCAATGATCTCATCGATCTTTGCTTTGGAAGCTGCAGAAGAAGCCTTGGCATTCTGAATGTGTCTCTTCAAACTAATCATCAATTGAGCCTCTTGTTTCAAAGAGGCGGTTTCGTCCTCTAGGGTGAAGTCAAGGGCTGATATTCCTTGGCTATGACCTAATCTTTCGCTTCTGAAGCTTTTCGCCTCCTTGAGCCCATTAAACTCCTCCCTCATCCTCCGTATCTCTGCCTTCAGGGCCGTCATTCTGTTGAAGCGAGCGATTGCCCCTTCATTGAGATCAGATCTATGAGAAGCCACAACATCCCTCTTCTGTGTATGGGCCTCTACTGATTCGCGACGATGCATGAGAGAGGCCTTCAGAGAGGCCAAGTGAGAATCCTCTAATTTCCGTGCAGCTGTTTCCTGTTGAGGTGCCCTTATTCGCCACCCCTCTAGCTCATTCATGACACCATCAAAATATGGAAGGACCTCTTGTGCGTCCCCTAGGAGGGATATTTTCCTTAGCTTCTGGATTGCAATGTCAGAATCAGCGAAGGGCAGTTCCTTTAAATTTTGAATGCCCACACGAAGCATATCCATGATCATGTTGGATACCCCGCTGAAGCTAGGCCTGAATGGTGTAGCCGGGACAGCCACAATGGAAGAAGCATCGGTTTCAACGGCGAGGCTCGAAGGGAAGATAGCCATGTGAGTCACTGGCTCTTCTGGAGCAATCACGAAGCGCAAAGCCTCGGGCTCCTCAGATGCAGAGGGAGCCCCAGTCTCAAGCTGCTCGGCCCCCTCAGCGTTAGCCTCCTCACTTGGCCCTTCGCTCACGGTCCTGTTCTCATCAGGTTCAACCCTCTCAGGATTAGATTATACTCCCGAGCCCTCAATCATAATCCCACTCTTAGCAGGCTCGGCCCCTTCAGGGCCAGCTCTTTCTCCTTACCCCTCACTTTCTGGATCAGTCTCAATAGGGTTAGGAACAACCTCCTCACCTTGACCTTCACTCGCCAGGGCCACCACTCCAGTCTCAACATGCTCTAAAGCAGCCTTTTCTCCTTGCCTCTCAACCTCTGGTACGGCTTCGATGAGTTCGAGGCCAACTTCTTCCCTTTGCCCTTCATCCTCCTAAACTGCCACCTCAGCCTCGACAAGTTCAGGGTCCACTTCCTCCCTTTAGCCTTCATCCTCTAGGATCACCACTCCAGTCTCAGCTGTGACTTCTTCTACCTGGCCTGCATCCCCCACAGCCAGAACCTCTGCCACTAAGCGTTCTACCATTCATCTTCAGGATCAATGCTCTCTGGGGCCACTGCCTCTACACCCTCAAGATCTTCCCCTTGAGAATGGCCTGGGTCTACATCACTCATAACTTCATCACCCGGGGCAGCAACTTCCTGATACTCGGGTGCCTCATCAACCATAGGTGCCTCCTCCTGAGGGATGCTTGGGCCTTCACAACCCATGACTACAACCCCTGTCTCAGTTGAGCCAGCAACCTCTTGAGGTTCAAAGGCCCTGTCAACTTCAGGTTCCTCCCCTTGAGCAGCAACTGCAGGACCTTCATCTCCAGCCCCATTAATTTCCATTAGAACTGGATCTAACTCAAGAATCGCTCTTGGAATAGGGCACCACCTCAAGCTCAGATGTCTTCTCTCTATCAAAAGCGATGATGATGGTCTCGGAGGAGACGGATTCATTTACCTGAGTCTCTGAAGAGGTAGAAAATGGCTTAGGAGAGGTAGAAGATGATGGAGAAAGGGCAAAGGATGACTCAGAAGGAGTAGCGACCAAATTTGAGGAGGTGGATGATGAAGAGCAATTTGCCGGGTCTAAAATGATAAGAAGCCTGACACTTCTACACTTTGGAAGGGGCCTAATAGCATGAGGCGGTGCACGAGTACTAGTAGGGGCAACGCGCTTCCTTTTCTTACCTCCTGCCTGGGAAGGAGCAGTCGTCTCAAAACTCATCCCATGAGAGCCTGCAGCAAGAGCGCTGTGCGAGTCGCTCCCTATCAATGCATTTAGGTCTTGAATTGGGCGCCCTTCATGACCAGGGACCATTCACCACTGAAGATAGAGGTGAGATTGTAAAAAAGGCTCCCCGTCTTCTTTTCCATGGCAAGAAGCTGTGGTGAAGAGTCATCCACTGCTATCTATCGGGGCATCCCAAGAGCTTGCCAGTTCCAAGGGTAGTCCAAAGTAAAAACCTTGACTAGAGGAGGAGTACTGAAGATCTTCCTTTGCCTAGTACTTGGCGTTAGTTGCAGTTCTCCCCTTTCCAGGGGTGGTCAGTCTCCTAGTACCCCCGGCTGGTAATCCTCCAACAGCACGCATAAGCCTCGGTCATTCGAACCCTACTGCCAAAGTGTGGTACCACAAATTTGTTGAGCTCTATCATTTCTAAACATGTGGACCATGCGGTGCGAATGTGCTCTAGCAGCCATGATTCACAAAGAGTCCCTAGCTCTTCCTTCTTTCTTGTGTTCACTTTGCCAAGATGCCTCTTAAAGAATACAGAGAAGGGGAAACCCTGATCAAGCCCGTGCTGACGAGCAAAACGATGGGAGAAGCACCCTTCGAGCCTGGCGCTATAGGGGGTCTGGTAGGGTAAAACACCGCCTTTGATACTTAAGATAAACATGAGCTCCTTGATGGTAGAAGGAGTACCATCCAGCTCCTTACCCATCTCGTCAATAAAGGCCTAATTGGTAAATCTCCTGACCGGAAAGGGGACCCGACGCATGCTTGAAGTTTCATTCCCGAACAAAGTACGTGCATTCCTCGGGGTGTGAAAGACAACCTTCAACCGGCAATCCTCATCAGGAAGGGGCACATCTTCTCCCCCATGGCAGGATTTATAACATAAGTGGTGGGGAAATAAGCTCCTAGCCACACCTCCGACAAGGCCATTGCCCCCCTCCTTGCCTTTATAGGCCTTCCCTCTTGAGAGAGCTTCCACTACATGGTAGATGTTGCATAAGACTGGTTGCGCAAGGGCATACTGATGCCCTCTCGCTATGTCACAAGCCACATAGAACGTGCTTGGATGAATCGTATCGGCTCCTCTAGGGAGAGAAAACTTGCATAGGAACAAGGCCAGGTATGCGGCCAAAAAGACACAGCTGTCGCTGGTCTGGGATTGGTAAACTAGAGGCATCCCTTTCACAGCCGCCTTCCCATTTCCTCTTGAAATACCTGGACCATCCTCCTAAGGGTAATCCTTGCAAAAGAATTTCAACCATTCGATGAAGCTCACACGACCATTGCTGGACTTGGAGTAACGCAACTGGTAAATTTCGAAGATCTCGTGAAGACCAGCGGGCGGTTCCTCTTCCCCAACGTGGAAACCACCAAAAATCACCAAGTTCTGAGGAACGAACTTGTCATACATCGCGCCTATAAGCAGGAGCCCGTTGATAAAATGAAGATTTAGCAAGGAGATCCTTGCTTCACCATGACCGAGGAGCCGTGTATTGCTTGCATGACTCCATGTCTCTAACAATACCTTGATGGTATTCAAGCATTGGTCGTAATAGCATCCTGAACACTGCACGTTATCTAATAGAGAGGCACGCTCAAGGATACTTCTGTACAACCCCAGCACATTAATGGTCCAGGAAGAGTACCCCTTCAAATACTGGTGCTCCTCTTGCACTCGAAGACCAGCAGGAGACCATATCAGTCCCTTCATCTTTACCATCCTCTTCCCTAACGTGGGCAAGTTCTCACCAGAAGCCACGTTCCTGTGCATGTAATGGAGGAGGGCCTTCTTCAATACTGACGTTCCCATCGTTGCCTTCTCGTCAACAAATTGGGTTCACCCTTGACCAGGCTCTCATTAGTAAACTCATTGATCCCAAGCTATCCCCCCTTTGAAAGATTCTTCACTCCGAGGATGCTACAAGAAGACTCGGTCATCAAGACTGGGCCCAAAACTCACAAACACACATAACTGAAGATACAACCGTGCGTAAATTACTACTACATGTCACTATCGCTATGCGTGAAAGTCACTGCTGAGCGTGACTATCGCCGCGTGTGAACTCTTGTCATGCGTGAAACATTGACTAACACCGCGCGTGACTAACGCCACTTGCGTTGATTAAAACCTAATGCCGACTGTGTTTACCAAGGGCTAACGCCGACTATGTTTTCAAGGGAGAAAGCAGGATGTGTTTTCAAGGGTTAACGCCGACTGTGTTTTCAAGGGCTAACGTCGATCATGTTCGTCGAGGGATAACACCAACTGTGTTTATCACGACTATTGCCGCCTGTGATCTTTGAGTAGTGTCGTCCGTGTTCGAGTCCCTCACACGTGCCACAGATTGTGTATATGTCACCTCGAATCGGGCATGCCGCGTGATGGCTGCCGGCCGTGACATGGCCTAAGACATGTACGTGCAGACGACGACCATTCGCTTCCCACGACTGTTCGCTCCTAGTGATCGTTCACAGTTTCGCCACCTTCTATCTACTCACCGGGAAACCCTATACTGATGCCAAAAAACCTGACGCCTACCACTGACGGACCTTTCCCCTTCCTCCACACCACCAAAAAATCGTCGGATGCCTGCAGCAAGCCTTTGCTACACCCTCAGTCCCTGTTTCGGTATTCGAGAACCCTTACTAGAACTTCTCTAGCTTCGTTAACAAGACACCGGCAACATCCCTGAGTGAGGAGATGACTGCAACTCCCCTGTGTGCCTCGTGTCCCGGCCGAAGTTCTCACCGAAAACCTCTACACTCTCACCGTCTTCTTTCAAACCCCCTTGAAGTACCCCATGTTCTCGTTGGAATCCTCACCGGGAAGTTTTCGTCTCTCTCACTGCTAAATCTAAATGGTAAAATGGGGTTTGCCTCCTTATGTTGCAGGATATTCTCCGAAATACCCCCTACAAGTTGCAAATGAGAGCCAAGTCCCTGAAGACCAAACGACGATGGGCCGGACCGGGTCAGGCTCAACCCCGAAGCCTGAACATAGGTCACCACCTTCCATGTAGCGCCCGAGCATCAAGTTCAAATGGACCAGGACCGAGTCAGGCCAGGCTCAAGGCCCGAACACATACCAACGCTGCGCGTGACTAATGCTGTCTGTGACTAACGCCATGTGTGAAAGTCACTGACCTATGCCATGCGCGACCAACACTATCTGTGATGACTGTTAGCATCGTTTTTGCATCTGCCACTCAGGCTAGCGCCACGCGTGTTATTGCCGCCCATGCTAGCGCCGTGCGTGTCACTGTCACCCATGCTAACAACATTCGTACAAATGCCACGTGTGTTACTGCCGCTCATACTCGCACCATTCATGTCTGAGCCTGGTCATTGTCGTGAGTGTTTTGCCACTACCTCCAGTGGAGTTACAAATGTGCCCTAGCCAGTCATCACCATCAGAGCTGCAAGCATGCCACAACCCTTCAACCCCAGAGAGTCCTATCTACTTCTTATCCTAAGGGGTCCATACCACAAACATTCCTAATCTGGGTTCATTATATCCCCGGTGAGGCAGAGTGTCATCCACAGCCTTATTCCCCATGAAGCCTCATCCTTCACCCCAGGGAGTTACACTCACCCCCTAATCCCCAATGAAGTCTGCTTCAGTTTACCATCCCTCGTCGGGCCACCATCTCCATCTGAGCCCTCTGCTTGTGTATGACCTTAACCATTTTATCCTTAGGGAGTTGGATTACCATCCACAGACCTATTCCCCATGGAGCTTCACCTACATGGCGACCCACATAATGGTCTAGACGCACAACCCTAAACTACATGATTCAAACTATATGACCTTAAATTGTAGTGGAGGCCTAGTTACATGACCTTGAATTGCACGGTCTTAACTGCATGACTTTAAACTGCATAAACACGGTCCAAGCTACATGACCTCAAAGCTGTAGTGCACGTCCTAGCTGCATGACATTAAACTGCTTTACACAGGTTCAGGAGGTGTGGCCTTAAACTCGCCCCCACACATACTCGCACACCCCTTCTGCGCATACCATTTTCATAACGTCCCAGTGCATCCATTTCCTTTATCATCATCCATCATTCCCCAGTGAGTCACACCCACACTCATAAAATAATGGTGAGCCGTCTCACCACCCATACTCACCATCAGCTAGTGGGTCACCACTACTATCCACCTTTCATAACAACTTCATCCATCCTTCATAGGTAGCCTCTTGCCATCTCCCTAAAGTGAGTCAAATGACCACCATACTCACTCCATGGCCTCCACAGACTGCCATTCATTGCCACCACGGTCCAGCTGTATGACCTTAAACTATAGTGCAAGTTCTGGCCACATGACGATAAACTGCTTCGGATAGGTCCCGAAGGCATGACCCTAAACACCCCTTCACGAAAGAAAATAAAATAAAAAAAAAGGAATAACGGGCATGGTGTATACCTGAATAAGGGAACACCATGAATAAAAGTGATGGACGGGCATGGTCACAAAACCATGAGTAAGAGAGTTCCAAGAAGATAAAAACCTGGGCACAGTGAAAACTCGAAAGGGCACTATGAGTAAAAATGGAAAAGAAAAGAGTGGACATGGTCATAAGGTCATGGGTAAAAGAGCCCCGAATAAAAGGAGGTTGATGAAAACCGTCTCTACGACGCCACTTCCCAAGTCCAAGTGAAAACCCGCAAAGGACGCTTGGACCAAGAGAGCAGAAGGCTTCAGCCAGCACTCCAAAAGAAAAATCCCCGTTACCAGAATCCTCCTGTTGTCGGGACAAAAAAAGAAGAGCCTTCAACATCACAATTATAGTCCACCAAGGTGCTGTTTAAACATGTAGCCCATTCAACAACCTTCTTCGATGCTGGGTGAACATGTAGCCCAATCATCATCCTTCTTCGGTGCTGGGTGAATACGTAGCCTAGTCATCATCCTTCTTCAAATGTTGGGTGAACACCTGGCCCAATCATTATCACAAAATAGTCCCTTGAGGGCGAGGACTTCCACAGGATCCCTCAAACACACAGAACAGTCCCTTGAGGGTGAGGACTTCGACAGGATCCCTCAAATAAACAAAACAATCCCTTGAGGGTGAGGTCTTCGACGGGATCCCTCAAATTTTTCTGTCTCTCTTCCTCTCTATTTCTCTATCTCTTTCTCTCTCTCTTTCTACTCATCCCTCTTTCTCTCCTTATTCCTCTATCTCTTTCTATATCTCTCTTTCTCTCCTTATTCCTCTATCTCTTTCTCTATCTCTCTTTTTATTAATCTCTCTTCCTCTCTATTTCTCTATCTCTTTCTCTATCTCTCTTTCTATTCATCCCTCTTTCTCTCCTTATTCCTCTATCTCTTTCTCTATCTCTCTATCTATTCATTTCTCTTTCTCTCCTTATTCCTCTATCTCTGTTTCTATTCATCTCTCTTCCTCTCTATTTCTCTATCGCTTCCTCCACCTCTATATTTCTCTTTCTTTATCGCTCATCTCTCTTTCCCTTCTTCTCTTCTCTTGATATGAACAGTAGTGGCAGCGCCGTACATGCCCATCTCTCATTCTCTTATTTTATTCTCTTCTCTTGACATGCACGGCAGTGGTAGCACCATGTGTGTCCCTCTTCCTCTCTCTCTTTCTTTCTTCTTCATTCTCCTGACATGCACGGTGGTGGCAACACAGTGTGTGTCCCTCTTCCTCTCTCTTTCTTTCTCCTTTTCTCTCTTGACGTGCATGGCAGTGGCAGCATCGTGTGCATCCCGCTTTCTCTCTTTCTTTCTTTCTCCTTTTCTCTCATCACATGCACGGTAGTGGCAACGTCGTGCATACCTCTCTTTTTCTCTCCCTTTCTATCTCTTTTCTCTCTAGTTCTCTTTCTCTCTCTCTCTCTCTCCCCCTTTCTCTATTTTCCTCTCTTTCTTTCTTTGTCTCATTTCTCCCTTTTTCAATGCTGGGTGAACACGTAGCCCAATCAACATTCCCCTCTCTATGTTCTTCTCCTCTTCTCTCTTTTGACATGCACAGCAATGACAGCTCCATGCATGCCCTCTTTCTCTTCTTCTCTTCTTCTCTCTTCTGACATGCATGGTAGTGGCAACATTGTGCATGCCTCTCTTTCATATCTTTCTCTCTCCTTTCTATCTATTCATCTATCTCTTTTCTTCTCCTTTGTCTCATTTCTCCCTTCTTCAAAGTTGTGTGACATGTAGCCCAGTCATTATCACAAGGCCGTCACAGGTACCATCCGACAGGGTGAGGACTTAAAATACTAATCCCTCCAAATCACAAACAAGGCCATCATAGGTACCGTCCGACAGGGTGAGGACTTAAAATACTAATCCCTCCAAATCACAAATAGTCCCTTGAGGCTGAGAACTTCGATAAGATCCCTTAAAAGTCTCTTCTCCCCCAAAGTCTCCACGAATGGATCTACGACAAATGCATCCAAACAATTGAGCGTCCTAGTTATAACATTGGGTGGATATCTCCTCGACGTTCACATGATCCTGTAGCTAGGAAGAAAAAAGTAATAAAGCCGAAGGTAATTTTTTGAATGTTGTCCTTCTCGCTTCTCTTGAAGCACAACATTCGACGGGGCAGGCTGTTTGAAGACATTTTTCAATACCTTGGGCCCCTGATGTGGAATAAAAGAGAAGTCGGTCAATAAAGCCCTGACTTACAATGGAATTTTTGACAGTCTCAAAATTTCCCTAGAACGGGTGAGGATCTTCCTAAAGACTTCAAAAGCCCATCTGCCAAGTTTTATCGTAATTTGACATGTTTAAAGCAGTACAGAGAAAGAAACGGTTTCAAACAAATTAGCCTCTAGTACCCTGAAACAAAACCTATAACTAGAACCATATTTTCAAAGCGTTAAATGGTTGTGGCACCATTGCCATTGGATCCGGCATGGTCGAAAACCCTCAAAAGTGAAATTTTAGCTTAAACAAATGTTATAGGACAAAGTTATGAGTAAAAGATTGAACAAAGGTAGGTTGCACGCTATTCCCGTGAGCCCTCCTTGCACCAGTCTCCATTAGAGGGGATTGGTTTCACAGTCACGATCAATGACTTTGAAGACTCATATCTCCCTCGTTATGGGTCGGATGACACTCAAATTTTGAGAGCATGTTCGTCTCGTTAAGACGAGCATTTTGATATGTAGCCGTCTCGTGACGATGCCTGAGCAGAGAGAAAAGCTAGAGAGAAGATGAAGATTCGAGAATAAGAGTTACAGAAAATCAACAGCAGTGTGTCTCACTCAAGCTGCCATATCACGACACTCGCACATCTGATCGACACAAAACCAGTTGCATTACGTACGTAAGGTCTAAGGCTACCATTGGTCCAAACTCCATGTGTGATGAACTGATAGATTTCATGTATGATGATGTTAATTTTGATTCAAAATTCTAGCCGTCGAAATCCAAATTTCGGCCAAAAACCCAAAATGGTGAAATCTTTATTCGGGCACGAAATCAAGCTGCGTTTATTGCAACATGATCGTGATAGCATGCTCAATGAAATTCAGCAAAAAAACGGAGGAAATACATTAAGAAACGAGTGCACTATTGATCAAAAGTTTTCAAGATTTGTGCAAATTGCAAGTCGCATGATCGTGGCCAAAAAACACGATCTGTGGCTTGAAGTTAATATCAAATTGATCGTCATACTGAGCTCAACGAGAAAGTAATCATCTTTTGGCCATCCGGGTGCCGGAGCCACCCCGAATCATCCTAGGAAAATTGAACACGTTCCATGACTGCAGTAGGGACTGTTTTGGAATTTCGTGTATTGTTGGGCAGGGGTAAAACCATAATTTTACACCCATTTTTAGATTTTATTTTAATTCAAATAAATTGTATTTTTTTTAGCAATTAGAGTAAGTTTTGGGCATCCACCTATGTTTTGGGCCCAACCATATAAATACATGTTATGTCTCATTATAAAGGACATTCAATCTTCATGAAAAAAATTGAGAGTTTTAGTCTTGAGATTGTGTCATGTCTTGGAGAGTGAGAGATGAGAGAGAAGAAAAAGTCTGGTACCCCTATGTGAAGATAATTATCTCTCCTCCTCTCTTCTCTCTTTCTCTCTCTTCTTCTTCTTCTTCTTCTCTCTATCTCTCTCTTCTTTCTTTCTCTCTTCTTCTTTATTTCTCTCTCCTCTTCTCTCTATCTCTCTCTCCTTTTTTCTTCTCTTCATCTCTCACTTCTCTACCTCAAACATGCATGATAGCAAGCATCACCGTGTATGGCTATCTCTTTCTCTCTCTTCTTTTATCTTTTTCTCTCTCTCTCTCTTTTTGCCTCTCTTAACATGCACGATAGTTGGCACCGCCGTGCACATGTCTCTCTTTAACTTCTTTTCTCTTTTCTCTCAACTCTCTTTTTTCTCTCATTCCCCCTCTTTCTTAATCTTATTTCTCCCATTTCCTTCTCTCTACTTTCCCTTCTTCTTTCTCTGCTCTCTTCTCTGATCTCTTTCTGCATTTTCCTCTCTTTCTCTCTCTCCTTTCCTCTTTCTTCTTTCCTTTTCTCTCTCTATTGTTTCTTTTCTCTATCCTCCCAAGTCATGTACGGTGATGCCTATCGCCGAGCATGACATCCTCCTTCTCTTGAAATATGTACAGTGAGCAGGGCCTTAACCCGAGTGGCAGGCCGGGCCTTTGTCAGAGTTCCTCTTTCCCCATGTTGTGCACGACGATGCTCATCACTGCGCATGACATTTCTTCCCCTATTCTTTGATAAGGACATTGAATCATGCCCTTTTTAAGTGGCAGGTCGGGTCGTGTTTGAGTCTTTTTTGTCATGCACCGTGATGCCTATTGCCACACATGTCCTTTCTTTTCTCTCACTTGTCTATCTCTCTATCATCATGAATGGTGGAACCCATCATTGTCCATGTTCTCTCTTACTCTCTCTCCTATTATGAACAGTGGAACCCATCGCCATTCATGTTATCTCTTATACTCTCTCTCTTATCATAGACGGTAAAACCCAACGCCATCCATGTTTCTTCTTCCCTTCTCTCTTTCTCTCTCCTCCCATGGATGGTAGAGCCCATCGCTGTCCATGTTTCTTTTCTCTTTCCCCCTTTCTCTCTCCTTTATCATGAACGATATAACTCATTGCCGTCCATTCTCCTTTCTTCTTTTTCTCTCTTCTGTCATGGACGGCAGAACCTATTGCCATCCACGCTACCTTCTCCCTCTCCCTCCTGTCATGAACAATATTGACCATCGCCGTCCATGACATATCTCTCATCTCGTCCCTGATTTTTTTCTCTTTCTTTTCCCTTTTCTCTCTTCTCATCTTCTTATGTTCTTCCTCATCTCTCTCCTCTCCTGTTCTTCTCTTTCTCGCTCATACTTTATGTTCCTTTCCCTCTCTCTCCACCAATATTTTCTCTTTATCTCTCCATCTCTTATGTTATTTATCTCTCATCTCATCTCTTCTCTTCTTTATTCTCTTTTTCTTCACTCTCTTCTCCTTTTATCTTCTCTCTCTCTCTCTCTCTTTTCTCTTCTCCTCTTCTCTTCTTCTCTCTCTTTTCTTCTTTTTCTTTATCTCTCTTCTTCTTTCTTTCTCTCCTCTTCTCTTTATCTCTCTCTCCTCTTTTTCTTCTCTCTGTCTCTCACTTCTCTACCTCAAACATGCACGGTAGTAAGCATCGTCGTGCATGTCTCTCTTTCTCTCTCTTCTTTTATCTTTCTCTCTCTCCCCCTCTTTTTGCCTCTCTCTTCTCTCTTAACATACACGTAGTAGGCACTGTCGTGCATGTATCTATTTCCCTTCGTTCCTCTTTTCTCTCAGCTCTCTTTCCTCTCTCATTCCTCCTCTTTCATAATCTTATTTCTCCCCTTTCCTTCTCTCTCTACTTTCCCTTCCTTCTCTCTCTACTTTCCCTTCTTTCTCTGCTCTCCTTGATCTCTTTTTGCACTTTCCTCTTTTCCCTCTCTTTTTCTCTCTCCTCTATCCCTCCTTTCCTCTCTCTGTCTTTCTTTTTCTCTCGATATTCTTTCTTTTCTCTCTCCTCCCCAGTCATGCACGGTGGTGTCCATCGCCGAGCATGACATCCTCCTTCTCTTAGAATATGCACAATGAGTCGAGCCTTAACCCGAGTAGCGGACCGGGCCTCTGTCTGAGTTCCTCTTGCCCTATGTTGTGCACAATGATGCTCATTGTCGTGCATGACATTTCTTTCCCTATTCTTTGATAAGGACATTGAACCAGGCCCTTTCTTAAGTGGCGAGTCGGGTTGTGTTTGAGTCTCTTTTGACACACACAGTTATGCGTATTGCCGCCTGTGTCCTTTCTTTTCTCTCACCTGTCTCTCTCCCTCTTATCATGGATGGCAGAACCCATCGTCATCCATGTTTTGTCTTACTCTCTCTTCTATCATGGATGATAAAACCCATCATCGTTCATATTCTTTCTTATACTCTCTCTCCTATCATGGACAGCAGAACCCAACATCGTTCATGTTTCTTCTTCCCTTCTCTCTTCCTCTCTCCTCCCATGAACGGTCCATGTTTCTTTTCTCTTTCTCCCTTACTCTCTCCTCTGTCATTGACGATGGAACTCATCGTCGTCCATGCTCCTTTCTTCTTTTTCTCTCTTTTGTCATGGATGGCAAAACCTATTGCCGTCCATGTTACCTTCTCCCTCTCCCTCCTGTCATGAACAACAATGACCATCGCTGTCCATGACATATCTCTCATCTCTCCCTTGATTTTTCTCTCTTTTTTCTCCCTTTTCTCTCTCTTTTCATCTTCTTATGCTCTTCTTCACATCTCTCCTCTCCCCTGCTCTTCTCTTTCTCTCTCATACTTTCTGTTCCTTTCCCTCTCTCTCTAATATTTCCTCTTAATCTCTCCCTCTCTTATGTTCTTTATCTCTCATATCTTCTCTTCTCTTATTTATTCTCTTCTTCTTCTTCTCTCTTCTCTTCTCCTTTTCTATTCTCTCTCTCTCTCTCTCTCTCTCTCTTTTTCTCTTCTCCTCGCTTCTTCTTCTTCTTTCTTCTCTTCTCTTCTCTTCTTCCCTTTTGTCTTCTCCTCTTCTCTTTTTCTTCTCTCTTCTCTTCTTCTTTTCTTCTTCTTCCCTATTTCTCTCTCTTCTTCTTCTTTTCTCTTCCCTTCTCCTCTCTTCTTTGCTCCTTTTCTCTTCTCCTCTCCTCTTCTTCTTCTGCTCTCTTTTTTTTTTTTTCTTCTTCTCTTCTCTCCTTCTCTTCTTCTTCTTCTCTCACCTTCTGTCTTCTCTCTTCTTCTTCTTCTCTCTTCTCTGCTCTTCTTCTCTTCTTCTTCTTCTTCTCTCATCTCTTCTCATCCCTTCTCTTCTTCTCTTCTTCTTCTTCTCTTGTTTCTTCTCTTCTCTTTTCCTCTTCTCTTCTTCTTCTCTCATCTCTTCTCTTCTCTTTCTTCTTCTCTATTTCTCTCTCTTCTTCTTCTCCTCTTTTCCCTTCTCTTCTCATCTCTCTTCTCTTCATTCCTTCTCCTCTCTCTTCTTTCTTCTTTCTTAATCCCTCTTCTTTTTCTCTCTCTTCTTCTTCTCTCTACCCCTTCTTTCTTTCATTTCTTCTCTCTTATCTCTCTTCTCTCTCTATTCTCTTTTCTTTTTTTTCTCTCTTCTATTTCTCTTCTTTACTTTCACTGATTTTCTTCCTTCTTCTCTCTCACTATTCTTCTCTTACTCCATCTCTTCTCTTTTCTTCCTCTCTTTCTTATATCTCTTCTTTCTTCTTCCTCTCTCGTTTGACTAAGGGACATGCTAAGTCTAGCACTGTCATGATAGTCTTGTCGTTGAGTAGTTAAGCTACCGTGTCGGTCCGAGTTACCGTGCCTATATTGCAGCCATGTAAGACTAGGAATCGTGCCAGGCTGGTTGGTGTTGGTTCTGACATCGAGTAGTTAAGCTGCCATGCTGGTCTGAGTTATCGTACCCGTAGTCAATGTACTGGTTTAGCCACTGTGTCAGTCTAACCACTTTGTCAAATTTCTCCATTTTCTCTTCTCTTTCCTCCATTCTTCTTCTTCCTTCTCCTTTTATCACCCCAATCTCTATCCTCTTATTCTTCCCTTTCTTCTTTTGAATGTGCACCCTGTGTGCATTCGCCAAAAGACAAGGTAGGGTCCCTTAGCCCACTTGTCTTGTAAATTAACCGTGTGTGTGATTACAGAAATAGCAGAGTACATGTCAAGGGAGGTGATTTCGAACTAATTGTAAGACTGGGGGGCTTTTCACTATGATCTAAGAGGGTGCACATGTGAGTTAGCCCGTGTGAGTCATGGACCCAAGTGAGGTGTGTCCCACCTCACATCAAATTCCTCTCTCACTGGTTGGTATACCTGCCATTGTTTCTTAACATGGTTCTTGAGAGAGCAGTCTCAAGTCTCGGGTTTTCCTTGAAACCCGAGACATGTGCCACCAGGTCATCTCGACCCAGGGCAAGATTGAGGCATCTAACGAACTACGCTGACACCACCTCTTTCAAACTGAAAGGGCCAGTCAAAGTACATCTTTCAATCATAAGCTGGCTCAACATAAAACACTTCCTCATCGGGGAGGTCGCTCGACAGGGGAGATTCTGCTGGTAAGGGTTGTGCTGCCAAGAAATCAGTCAGGGCTTCCCTTGATGGCGTTTTGCGGCACATACTTGATGCTGAATTCCATTAGTAATAATGCCCATTTAGTGAAGCGCCCTGACAGACAAGGGCCCATCATGAGGAACTTGATGGGGTCAGCTCTTGAGAAAAGCTGGACCTCATGATCGAGCAGATAATGGCGAAGTTTTCAGACTGCGAAGATCAGTGTCAGGCACATCTTCTCGATTGGCAGGTAATTCTGTGGCTGACGTAGTACATAGTGGTTTCTTTTCCTCCCTCATTATTCTGTGCTAGAAGTGCGCCAAGAGATTCGTCAAGGGCGGTCACATACAGAATGAGGGGCCTTCCTAACACTAGTGTGGAGACCACTGAGAGGCGTAGAAAATACTCTTTGGTATCATTCAAGGCTGTCAAACATACCTCATCCCATATGAAAGGAGAGTCTTTCTTCAACAGGTGTGTAAAAAGCATACAACGACCTGAGAGAATGGAAATGAATCTTTGAATATAAGCAAGTTGGCCTAGAAGAGACCAAATTTCTCGAAGTGTTGTTGGTGGTGGCATTCCTCGAATTGCCTTAATCTTGACAGGCTCGATTTCCAATCCTCGATACTTGACAATGAACCCTAAGAATTTCCCTGAACGTATGCCAAAGGTTCATTTCAAGGGGCTCATCTTGAGTTGATGAAGATGGAGCCGCTCGAGCACTTGCTCAAGGTCCTGAATGTGAACATCCTTCTTTTTGGATTTCACCATCAAATCATCTATTTAACATTCCACTTCCTTGTGGAGCATATCTTTGAAAGTGGTGGTCATTGCTCGCTGATACGTAGCACCTGCATTCTTCAATCCAAACGACATCATTATGTAACAAAAGACCCCTTTGGGATTCAGAAAGGTGGTGGCCTCCTCATCCTCTGGTGTCATCCTTATCTGATTGTACCCTGGATATCCATCCATGAAGGAGAAGATTTGGCAATGGGCTGTGGAATCGATAAGCATTTCTGTGAATGACAATGGGAAGTTGTCTTTTGAACAAGTATCATTTATATCATAGAAATCAATGCAGACCCTGATTTGGCCGTTCTTCTTTTTAACTGGCACAACATTGGCGAGTTATTTCGGGTATTTGACCTCTCGAATAAAGCCTGCTTCCTTGAGTTTAGTTACTTCACCATCTATCTGTGTTTCAAGATCAGGCTAGGACCTTCTTGGTTTCTGCTTTATGGGTTTCAAGGATGGGTCAATGCCGAGCCAATGTACCATGACTTGGGAGTCAAGACAGGGCATCTCATGATAGTGCCAGGGGAAGATGCCTTAGTTTGCTCGTAGGAAGGCAATATAGCGCTCCCTCTCATCTGGTGACATGTTAGCTGAAATAAAAGTTAGCCTCGGGTCATTTTCATCGCCCAAGTTTATTTCCTCGAGATCGTCAGCTGTATCTTGTCCACTCTCTTCCCATTCCTTGGGGGCTTCTTGAACTTCCATGTCATCATCGGTTTACGATCCAAGGGGTCGTTCATTGACTTTCAATGTCCCGACCTATGAGTTCGTAGGTACCCACGCTTTTGACATCTCCGCCTCAAATAGGGCTTTGACAGTATAGAGCGTGGTGGCTACTTCCACTGCTTGTTTGCTTGATGAGGGGTCGGCTTCAAGGATAGGGAGTGCATATAGTTGAGAGAGTGAATTTTGGGGCATCTGAGTCAGCTGGGAAGAGCAGGGTTCAGAGAATGTGTGGGGAGGGTATGAGATTCGGTGATCATAGATACAACCACTACATCATTCTCTTTCTTGTGCTCACCATTTCTATGTACTCCTGGATCCTCCAAAAGCTTTAGTGGGATGGTAGATTGTGAGGTAGGCTTAGTAGTAGAGGTTTGTTTTGGGTTACCAGCTGACTTTGCTGTGCAACCGGTATGGATTGGAGGGTTTGTAAAGATTGGGTAAGTAAAGGTTGCGCTACCAATTTTGGTGCCGACTGGCCAGGTCATGCAGTCATGTCTAGTGTAGACAGGTTAGGTTGGGTGATAGGAGTAGGTATTGTTAAAATGGGGGGTTGAGTGTTTGGAGATGGTTGAGTGTATGGAATCGATGGTGTTCCCGGGTACCTAAGGAGTGATGGATTGGTTAGTGTGTTATGGTATGGGACAAGTGGCGGACTTGGGTACTGCAAGAGTCTCGGTTGTTGAGGTTTTTGCATGAATGGCTGTAACTTCTTACCTGACTTAAGACTGATTGGGTTAATGTTGGCCACTGCCTCAGAGACCTGCACCATTTGGAATGCTTTGTGAGAATGGAAGCTCTACCCTCTTGACTTTTTCTGCTGTTGCTCGAAGTCCGGCACAAGAGGCCATTAGGGTTTCTTGGGCTTGGGATTATTGTGTCACTTGAGGAGGCCCTCAATAGTGGGAGGAGTCTTTGCATTAGCTTGAGATGCTAAGATGTTAACAACTTTCAAGAACCCAGCTGCTTGTGCTACTGTCTTCTTCAGCTGTTTTCAATGCCTCTTGCTAATGTTGTAACTTTTCAGGTTTTTGTCAAGAGCCTCAAAGTCTGGGCATTCGAGAGTTGTACCTGCAAAAGACTAGTTAGATGCCTCGATCTCGCCCTCCAGGTTGGGATGACCTGGCGGCACGTGTCTCGCGTTTCGAAGAAAACCAGGGACTTGAGATCACTCTCTGGAGAACCTTGCTAAAGAACAAGGGCAGGTACACCAACCGATGAGAGAGGAATTTGGTGTGAAGCGAAACATGCCTCACTTGGGTCCGGGACTTACTCGAGCTGGCTCACATGGGCACTCTCTTAGAACATGAAGAAAGCCCCCAGTCCTACAACTGGTTCAAAATCACCTCCCTTGACCTGTACTCTCCTGATTTTGCAATCACACACACATGGTTAATTTTACAAGATAAGTGCGCCAAGGGACCCCACCTTGTCTTTGGGCGGATGTACACAGGCGTGCAAATCCCAAAGAAGAAGAGAAGAATAAGAGGATAGAAAATGGGGCGAAGAAAATGAAAAGAAAGAGATAGAATAGAAGAAAGGGGGAGGAGATTTTGACCATGCGGCTAGACTAACACAGTGGCTAGACCAGTAGGTGATTGACCTGACGTGGTAGCAAGACGGACACAGTAACTTAGATGGGCAGGACGGCAACACTAATAGACATCAGAACCAACATTGAATGGCCTGACATGATGGTTAACCTATTGTGGCAGTAAGATGGACCAGTAACTCAGATCGGCACGACAACATTACTGTTAGGACAAGACTACCCTGACAATGCAAAATGACGGTTTTTGGGCCCAAACATGGGTGGATGCCCAAAATCTACCCTAATTGATGATAATTAAAATTTATTTAAATTAAAGAAAAATCTAAAAATGGGTGCAAAATGATGTTTTTGCCCCTACCCAACAATATATGGAATTTCAAAACAGTCCTTGCTGCTGCCTTAAAGCGTGTGTGATCTTCCATGGATGATTCGGGGTTGCTTCGGTGTCCATTTGGCCGAAATATGATTTCTTTCTTGTCAGGCTCGATATGATGATCGATATGATTCCAACTTCGAACTACAAATCGCATTTTTAGGCCCCAATCACACAACTTGAAATTTGGATGAATCGATGGTGTGCTTGTTTCTCAATGTTTTTGTTTGGTTTCTTTGCTGAATTGCACCGAGCATTGCAATAAACGCAGCTTGATTTCGTGATCGGACGAAGATTTTGCCATTTTGGGGTTTTGAATCCAGAATCCGTTGGTCGGAATTTACAGCAACTTTGTTTACACTCTGATCTGCGCCGATCTCTGGGATGTGATCTGCTCAAATCTTAGCAAAAACTGAGTTATCTTTGAGGAGGTTGAGAAAGTGGGGTCGCTTGAATTATGAGCTCAGAAAAATCTTAGATCTATACAGATCCGGTCTTTTTCTGAGTCCATTGGCAACGCCAGCTCCAAATCCATATTTTAAATGAAAAATACTTCTAAATTTAATTAAATCTAATGATAAATTAATTTTTAGAAAAAAAATAAATCAGAGAATTAAAAAAAAAAAAACACTAAATTAAGCAAATAAATATACTTACATCTGGGGACCCGAAACCCAGCGTTTCGGACTTGGATCAGGCCGCTCTTCTGATTTACGCAACCATCTCCTTTTTTGGATGCCTTTGGTTGCTGGAATTGGTATATCTAAGGTTATTTTGACTTAGATCTAGAGTTCTTAAGGCAATAGGAAAAACCAAGCATTTTCGGTAGGGTCTCCCTAGGTTTTTTTTGGGGATTGGGTAAGAATTTCCTTAGTTTTCTAAGGGTTTTGGAATCTCCAGAGGTTGAATATGACTTCTGAGATTTTTCTAATTTTTTGGAATATTTGGGGATTTTTTCTAAATTTTTAAGAATTTTCTAAGGGTTTTTCCTAGTTTTGGTATTTTGGGCTATTTTTCTGATTTTGGGAATTTCTAAGGGATTTCTTTGTGGTTTCTGGTCTTTTTATTTTGGGTTATGAAGGCGGTATTTATATATATTCAGGCGATCTTTAGACTGCTGGAAAGCTTTTGAGCTCTACGTCAAGTTGGAATAGGATTTGCGTAGTTTTGAGGTAATTAAATTGGGTCTAGGTTGCCTATGGTCTACTAGGGTTTGTGTGGTCCTTTAGAACCAGAATCGTGGTTTTTAAGAGTACCGTTAGCCAGAATTTTGAGCGGGTGTCTACAGTTACCCCTCTTTGGAATTCACCTAGGGAACCAGGTGAATGGTAAAGAAGTAGACACCTGAGACACGGTGGGAAGGAAAACGTTTTTCGAGGGATCATTCTTTTGAATGACCAGTACCCTTTGGGTAGGTGGTATGCCGATGGATGCTTTTGATCCGTAAGACATTGAACTGACATTGCTATCTTTGATTCAGTGCAGTTGAGAGATCTCTGACAATCGGGATCCGAAGTGACAGTCAACAGGAACCGTGCTATCTTTGAGTCGGTGACACTCCTTGTTGTAGTCACTCCAATGCTACCTGGGAAGCTGCCAGTGTAGTCATCTTCGACTTTAGACCTTTTTTCTCGAGGCCTGATTCTCCAATTGAATGAATTTCTGGCCAATTGAACTTCTTGTTCGCCTTTGATTCTGATTATTGAGGTCTACAAGTTCAGGCTTTTTGGTATGGGAACCTATGGGTCAGTCTTTGTTTTCCTAAGGGTTTGCAAGCATGGCAATACAGGATTTGGTGGCGGCGGACGCATCTTATCGAAGCCTCCACAAAACTCCTTTGTTTTTTAAAAATATTTTAGAAGGTTTTGAAGATAGATTGAATTTTGAAACAGAAAAAGAGTTTAGGGCTACGTTTTAAGCAAAGAAATTAAGGTTTTTGAAAACTCACGAAACACATAGGGGAAATTTTAAAGATGGATGATAAATTTTGAAAAGCAAGAAGTTTAGGCTCATGCTACGATGAAGTTCTCTTTTCTTCTTCTTTTTTTTTTATGAGCTTGTTGAGCCTCTACATGGGACTTTCAGGACGAGGAATCACTTACTTCCTCATCTTCCAATCTTGGCTTGTATGTCATAATTCAAGGAAGACTTTCTTGTTTTTTTGAGCAAACCGGTGTCTTGCATAATATGAGATGTGCCTCATGGTGCTCAAAATATCCTTGGACTTCCAATTTTGTTCCTCCACTGCCATTCTTTTGAAGTTTAGATAGTTGAGCCTCTTCAACTTTTACTTGGACTGATGCCTTCCTTTGCTTTCTCATGCCATTTTCACTTGAGAAGAGAAGAATTTTTGAACATTTTGGAGAAGAGACGAAAAGATAGAGAAGTTCTATTTTTCCATCGCCCCGGGGTCCCTTTTAGGTGTTCAGCCAAGTAGCCTTTTTTCTAATGCTCGGGGTTCCTTTCAGATTTTTAGCCCAGCAGATTTCATTTTTCTTTTTCTTCTTTATTTATTTATTTTCTCTCTGCCACTTGGCCATTTTTTCAACGCTCGAGATTCTTTTCGATTTTCATCTTGGCGGATTTTTTTTTTCTTTTCGTTTGAAGAAAATGGAAACAGAGGAGGAGGAGAAGAGTTGGTGGCATTTTTCGTCCTAAAAAAAATAGATAAGAACTCAATCATCCTTCCTTCTTCCAAATGGCAGGGAGGTCCTAATCTTGGTTATCCTTCGATTTTCCTTGCCCCTAGTTGGTATCTAATACTTCCTTGACAAAGGTTGTCAAATTCTTATAGAATCTTTCCGCCTTGGTTTGCTTCACTCGAACTTTGATCTTCAGACTCAGAGTCACTCTGAGCTTCCTAATCCTTCAATCTCTTGTTAGGTTGTCTAAGCTCATTTTTTTTCCTTTTTTTTGATTTTTTTTTATTTTGAACTCCTTAGGTTGTCAATACCACGGAGTAGAATGCCTAAGCAGAACATGGATGCCCCACTTGGCTTATTTGAAAGAGAGGCGTAAGTGATCACCCCATGCCTTTTCGATGATTTTTTTCAGTTACAATTTCATGTTGCTCTTGACAAGAACGTCGCCTCAAGGCATTTTGGGAGTCCTCATATAAGGCGTGGACCTCACCGATGGCCCCTGCTTTATTTTCATCATCAAGTGAGGGTACCCTTATCAAGTAGTTTGACAGGGTTGCCCCTATAGGGTCTTCTCCATTTGATGAGACAATCAGTATCTTGGATGAGACCGCCTCTACAGTATTTTCATCATATGGGGTGATCCCTATCAAATTGGTGGATAGGTTTGCTTCTGTTGTATTTTATTCTTTTCTTTGAATGTGGGGTGCCCCAAGTAGTGAAATCATGTCCTTGCCCCTATCATTTTCTTTGGATCCTTTCTCTTCAGGAAATAATATGATTTGATCTTTAAAGTATGGTTCTTCATCCCATATAGGCAGGTTATTCAGAAAATCCTGTTAAAGTGGCCCAGGTGGTCCCCTTAGAATTTTTGGGGGTTTGATCTCTTCACATATTTCCAACAGTCTTCGGCCATAGTAGTCCAGTAGTGTGACGACCCAAACTTTTCCCGGTCAATTAGAAGGTATGGCGGGATAGGGGGGCTGAAGTTGTGTGCCAATGCCAGGTGACTTGGAGAAGAGGCCAGCACCGGGTGAGTTGGAGAAGAGGTCAGCACCGGTTGGAAATGCCAGCGCTGGGTGAGTTGGAGAAGAGGTCAACGCCGGTTGGAAATGCTAGCACCGAGTGAGTTGGAGAAGAGGCCAACACCAGTTGGAAATGCCAACGTCGGGTGAGTTGGAGAAGAGGCCAGCGCTGGTAGGAAGTTCCAGCGTCGGGTGAGTTGGAGAAGAGGCCAACGCCAGTTGGAAGTGCCAAAGCCAAGAGAGTTGGAGAAGAGGCCAACATCGGTTGGAAGAGCTAGTGCCCGGTGGATTTGTGTGCAACGTCGGCTGTGTCTCTGACATGCATGAGTTGTGTTTGTCACTTGTCAAATGCATGCTAATCGAGTGCCACATGTCCAGATTTTACAGTCTTTTGGTGACACTTGGCCAACCACCTCAACCCAAGAGTAATTAAGCCCCCTTCCTCACCCGTGCCACTCATTCTTACTTCATTTCTCTCTCTCTAAGACACAAGGTGGGAAGAAGTGACTGTTGGTGGGTGAGAGCTGTGAAGAGAAGAGTGAAGAAGACACCATTGTTGTTTAGGTAAGTGGATCCATCAACATTGCTTGATAGTCGTAAGGATGCATGTAGAATGAGAATGAAAGTGTATGTGATGTAAGAAATCCTTACGCCTTTTTATTTAGAAATTGGGGCTCTTGTCCTATGATAATGGTGAATGTCAAGAATGAATACATGATTCTTAGATATGTAAGAAATGCATGCTATACATGATTATGTGTGTGTTCACATTGTGAGAGAATGGTTGTTATCATGTGCCTCACCATGAAATGAAGATCATGAGATATATGCTTGAGACATGTTGTATGCGACTGTGAAATTTCACAAGTTTGCATGTTCTTATAGGAGGCTTTTGAACAGTCAAATGGGGTCCGATTGACCTCAAACCACCCCTATTGGAAAGATATACGAGTCTAGTTAAATATTTGTTTTTACCCATTTTTGAAATTATTAACAAAATTAAGTTATGTTTCAAAATGCTAAGGACTATCATTATTAACTGTTTTGCTAGATTTTTTATTTATACCACTGTGGTCATTGATTTTAGCTAGCCAAATAGAGTTCATTTTTAGCTAAACTATAGCCATTTGAAAGATCTTTGAATGGCCTAAAATTTGCATGAGGAAAATATTTTGAAAAGCTTCCTAGATCGAAAGTTATACCTTGCTTTATGAAGGTATGTCACTGTGGGTAGTTTTGATGAAAATCAGAACTAATGCCTTGTTTACCATGAATTTTTGAACCACCAAATAGAATCCAAATGCTTTCAAGTTTCATTTGTTAGAAAGATATACGTCTTGGATTAAACTTTGATTAGCAAATCATCATAAGTTGCTTTATGGTTTGAATGTTATAATGATTTGAAGCAGAGAATGTTGCTGTCCACTGTACACAGCAGGGGGCAGTTAGTTAACCCTCGTTTCCTTGAACCTTTAAGAGATCAAACAGAATCCTGTTGTCTTTAAACCATTCCCAAGTGAGGGATAGTTGTGTTTGGTATGAAATTAATTTTGGAATTATCTTCGAACTCTAAATGGTCCAAAAGTTAGGACTCCAATTGTAAGCGCACGTACACATGCATGATAATGAAGTTATGCTTTTCTATGACATGGAAGCATGATTATGATGAATGCCCTATTGCTATATGAATTGCATGATCTTAATGATGCTTATGCTATATGTGAATAGATACCTATTGTGTGAATGATGGTATCATAATGCTTATGCTATATGTGAATGGATACCTATTGTGTGAATGATGGCATAATACTTATGCTATATGTGAATGGATACTTACTATGTGAATGATGGTATCATAATTCTTCGGCTATATGTGAATGGATACTTCCTGTGTGAATGATGCTATAATAATGCTTATGCTATATGTTAATGGATACCTACTGTGTGAATGATGTCATCATGACGCTTATGCTATATGTGGAAGGGCACCTACTGTGTGAAGGATGGTGTTGGTAGCTGCGATTTTTCCCTAACTCCTCATGATAGGATGGGACTCAGGATGTAAGTAGTTGGGAGGGTTGCACCCCCCAGATCTATGTGGATACTACACATTGGGTCACCTAATGGTGCTCTCTCACCAAAAAAGGGCATAAGGAGAGGGTAGTTCTTGCAAGGCCTCTGCCTATCAAAAACCCCAAAGCGCGCTGGAGATGTGTGTGTGTGAGGGCCTTACAAAGTGGGTCTTTCACTTGTCATGGTCCACCCTCCTGAGTAAGGGTAGAAGTCCCAAGTTCAGGATTGGCTTAGCCTGATCGATGTGGCTTCTACTTCAGGAGTAGATAGATCTGTTTGTTGAACTTATTTACGCATTTTTCACGAGCTTTTAGCTATAATTGTGATATGCTGTCGTTATTACTCTACTTTAAGAAAGGTGGATGTGACTTATGCCTTATATATATATTGAACTGCCTTTCTCACATTTCAATTAGAGTGTTGAGAATCATGTTGAGGGACTTTATTTGATATATATGAATATGTACGTATATGTGTGTTGCGTATTTGTTATCACTCTCATGCTAGTTAAAATGCAATGGTGTAGATTTGTTTACTGGGCTTTTAGCTCATTCCATCTAATTTCATAACTGTAGAGTGAAGAGTGCTGACAGCTGTGCTTAAGGTGGGTGACCATTGGGATTTGTAGCTAGAAGTCGAGAGGTTAAAAAGCCGTCCTTTGAAGACTTTCATTGTATGTTTTGGATGTCTCAGTAATGTGTGGTGTACCTCATTTTGTGTATTTTTGGGTCAGTAGTGCCTTGAAGGAATAGTAAAGACTTTTTAATACTGATATGAATGTGATGGATGTACTTTTGAATTGTTCCTTGTTTGATTAATAGTTTATTCTAGTTTTCTTTCATGGTTTGCTCTTGATTCCGTGTTTTCATGCATTGAGCCACTCCCACCCGAGTGACGTTCGCGACCTCCTGTCGCGATCCCGCACTCTGTCGCCCTCTGGCAGGGGTCAGGGGAAGGGGTCATGACAAGTAGCATCCTTGTCTTCTGACTTTCTGAGCTAAGAGTGCTGCCCCTGCGTGTCCTCCTTCGTTGTGTAGTTCTTTGAGCACCATGTCGACCTCAAGAGGATTCCTTCAAATGACTTCCTGTAGAGGATGTCGTCTTTGATGAAGAAGTTGATTGAGAATCTTCTTAAGGCGTCCATGTCTCTCTTCGAGGTTCCTTTGGGATACGTCCCATCTTTCAATAAGACTGATACATCATGATACCAAGGCTTAGCTTTGAGAATTTGGTTGGCCCCGAGGGTGAACACTTCTTCTTCCCTCTCTGATTCTTGATTTTCTACTTCTGACTCCATCTTGGGAGGAGAAAGATTACTCTTGTGTCTAATGTAGAATGGTTGGACACTCATTTGGGGATGAATGTTCATCGTTAATGAGAGAGTGGCCAAGGTATTGGCGAACTAGTTGTTTTTTCGAGTCACATGTTGAAAGGTTACTCTTTTGAAGCATTTGACAACTTTGCAACTGAGTCCTGGTAGAGCTGAAGCTTTTTGTCTTTAACCTTTTATTCTCCATTAATTTGATTTATTACAAGCAAAAATCTCCCATGACCCGTAATTGTTCAATTTGGAGTTCACAGGCGTTCTCAAGACCAACTATTAAGGCTTCATATTCTGCAACATTGCTTGTGTAGTAAAAATTGAGTTTTATAGCGGGTGGAAACATTAGTTTCTATGGAGAGCATAGGATGACTCTGACACCAGGGCCATCTTCATTCCTAACCCTATCAAAGTATAACTCCTAAGTGGGATCCTCAATGACAAAGAGGTCCTCATCAGGGAGATCCGTTTTGATGGGGACGCATTCAGGTAAGGCATGTTTAGCTAAATGATCAAAAATTGCTTGCCCCTTGACTGATTTCTGCGTAACATATTCGATGTCAAATTCAATTAGGAGCATTCTCAATTTGGCTAATCGTCCATTTAAAACATGTATTTCTAGCATGTACTTGAGTGGATTCATCTTGGATATGAGCTTGATGGTATGAGAAAGCACATAATGCCTCAACTTTTGAGTTGCCCACACTAAGGTTAGACAATGTCTTTCCACATCCGAGTATCGTATTTCATAGTCAACCATTGTATTACTAATGTAGTAAATGGTCTTCTCTTTTCCTTGGTCATTATATTGCCCTAACATCGCTCCCATTGTCGTATCAGTCACAACAAGGTAAAGGAATAGAGGTTTGTTGGGATCAAGTGGACTCAAGATCGGTGGGTTAGAAAGTTACTCCCTTATACGATCAAAGGCTTTTTGACATGTCTCATCTCAGATAAACGGGGTGTCCTTTTTTAACAGATGATTGAATGGGCTACATTTCTTAGGTAGTTGGAATATAAATCTCTAGATAGCCTTTATTCTACCTTGCAACCCACAAATTTCTCGCATATTCTTTGGAGGTGGCATTTCTGAGATAGCCTTAATTTTCATTGGGTCCACTTCTATTCCTCTTTGACTCACAATGAAGCCAAGTAGCTTGCTAGACTCACCACCAAAGGCACACTTTTGAGGATTCAACTTCAATTTATACTCTCGAAGTCAGTCAAATACTCTTTTCAAATTGGGAAGGTGGACATCCTGAGCTTTGGATTTAACGAGGATGTCATCTATATAGTCTTCCATAATGTCATCCATCAAGTCATGGCCCTCTGATAGGTTGCCCCAGCATTTTTAAGACCGAAATGCATGACTCTATAGCAGTATGTCCCCCATTGCGTGATGAAGTCTTTTTTTGGTCTTCTTTCTCCATGAGGATCTGATTGTAGCCAGAGAAACCGTCCACGAAGGATAGCATTTGATGTTAAGATGTGTTGTCAACTAGGGCATCTATATTTGAAAGAGGAAAGTCATCCTTAGGACATGCTTTGTAGGTCCCTATAGTCAATACAAACTCTGATTCTCCCATCTTTCTTAGGTACTACTACGATATTGGCTAACCAATCAGGATAGTCCACAGGTAAGATGAAATTTGCCTTTAAAAGATTGTTAATATCTTCTTTTATCTTCAACTCTAAGTGGGGCTTTTGTCGACGTAGTTTATGTTTGATGGTTGTTGCCCCTTCCTGGAGTACAAGATGGTGTCGTACCAATTCGGGATTTAAGCTAGGCATATCTTCATAGGATTAGGAAAATATGTCAATGTATTCTTTTAAGAGGGAGATCATCTTGTCTTGTTCTCTGGTGACAAAGAGCTTCCAATTCTTGTGATCTTCGGATCTTTCTCAGTTCTTAGATTAATATCTAAGGTCTCCTCGACAATAGCAGTAGGACTACCGTCGAATCTTGTCTTAAACTGCTCAGCTTGGAACATGAGTTCCTCAGTGGGCGGTTCTTCATCTGCCTCGAATTTTCATCGACAGGTGAGTCCTCATTTGTTCCATTTTCATTTTCTTCCTTGACTTCATTTAAGTTTCCACTAGGTTTTTCAAGGGTCTTGACAGCATTTTCTACAATCGAAAAGGTAATGGTGTTAAAGAAGCTTTGCTCAGGATGCCTATTTTTTGGCACAGGGACTTGAAAGTGTCGTTGTATCCCCTTGATGGATTCAATAGATAAGGGAGTAATGCTCCAATTTTCAGTAATTTCCCTAGTTTGCTTGGGAGTCGAGGAGGTGGTAGCCACAATATGGGCTCCAAGAGTAAGTCGAGAAAGTTGTGGTTCTAAAAGCTCTTCTTCTAGAGGAATTTCAATTATGATATTTGATTTTGGAAGAAGTTAAGTCTTTTAGTGGTCAAGACCTTGAATTCCTCCAAGAATAAAACCTGAATGCTGAGGAGTTTTGATTTGCATTGAAGCTTAGAAGTGTGCAACCCAACCCTCTTCGATCGTCAGTGTCTACTTTAGCATGAGGGGACTGAGTAATTGCCTCAGCAACACCTTGCCCATTTTTTCCAAGGCCAGAACCGAGGCAGTACCCCTGAGCAATAGCATATTCCATGCCGTGCATGAACCAAAATAGTAATGACTACAATAATTTTTCAATTTCTCAAACACTTCATGCGTTTCATGGATCATGGCACAATTTTCCTTACATGTTAGAAGTGGGATCTTTTGGATTTTCAAACTTTCAGAGAGTTTCTCTTTTTCTGCTTTGACTGCATCTGAACATACGGGAACCACTCCTCTAGCAATTGGGAACTTCAGGCATTGATGCAAAGTGGAGGTCACAATAAGATTTTCATGTAGCCAAGGCCTGCCAATGAGTAGATTGAAGTAAGGTTCAATGTCAAGGACATAAGGCCTCACTATTTGGACCACCGGCCTAATCTTAAGAGTGAGGGGGATGATCCCTAAGGCTTCTCTTTGAGCCCCATCATAAGCTGCAATTGAACTGTTTGAGACCTCAAGGTCTATTCATGATAACCCTACTCTTAGAATAGTTTTCAAGGGACAGATGTTCAGAGATGCCCCATTGTCAACCATCACTCTCCTGATTTCATAAACATTCATGAAACCAATGACATAAAGTGGATGGGTGTGAAAACAATCGAATCCCAGAGGTATGTTATCATCAGTAAATGTAATGGGGGTCGGCGTTGTTAAAAGATTGATCATGTTGCGTAGCTCTTCGAGTCTATTATGGGCAAGGACATGAGTCCTTTCAAGTACTTCCTCAATTTGGGCCTGATGAATAAGCGGGTTCTTCATTAGATCCATGATAGAAATGGATGCTTGAATTTTACTGAGATGAGCTGGGAAGTTGTACTATGTGATAGGCTCAGCAATGTCCGTTTCTTGTTCCTTCGTTGTTTCATTGGGCATGCTGGGATTTTGATCAACTTTGAGAAGATTCCTGAGCCTTTCCTCTAGAGTGTCGGCCATCAATTGAGGTGGCTTGAAGTGACTTCCTCTCCTTGTGAGGTGGTCAACGACTTGAGGGTTTTTACTGGCCACGACGATGACACCTGGTCTAGATTCTCCTCGATTTTCAGTTTTCTCATCTTGAGATGGAATTTAATCCCGGTTAATTGAAATCATATTTATGCATGGATCTCTGTTGACTATGGATTCTTTGTTTTTGAAGATGGCATGATCCCAAGGGGAAACTGAGAGATTTTCTTGGGCATCCTTATGGTTTTGTACTTTAAGGTCACCCCTATGTAGCTTATCTTCAATCATTATCATGACAATTGAACTGGCCTCCTTGGGGGATTCAATTTCAGTTTTCTTGCCATTATTCTAGAGTGGATTAACAAATATTCCCATATTCTGATTAGAGGCCACCACTGGTGCATCGGTGGGAGTGTAGTTGATAACACCCTTATCTAGGAGTTCCCGGATGATGCGCTTTAAGTTATAGTTAAGTGCTATGGGTGTAATTTCTATGATATCCACACCATCTGGAATTATGTTTAACCTCATACTTTGGTTGACTAGGGTCTGGAAGAACAATGAGCTCTGCTAACAGGATCTTAGTTAATATTGTGGAGAGAGGTTCCTGCAGTGGTGGAAGGTTAACTTCTAGAAAGGGCCTCCTATATCCAATGTTTGCGTTATTACTGGAGTTGAAGTTATTGGTCCTACCAGTGCCCCTCGGCTGATCATTTATCTTTTGAGCTTGGGGTGGAACTGGTGCAACGACAATCTGGCCTACCTGGGCATTAATATTATTCTTTTTGTGATTGTTGTTATAATTGCCCCTTGTTTTAGTCTGTGATGGTACGACCATTGTCAAGTTCTCAAACTTTGCATTGGAAGCGGCGACCTTTGACCTTTCATAGAAAGCAACTTGATCTATCATCTGTTGAAATGAGAAAGGTCGCAACCCATGACTAAAGAAATTCATGTACTCTGGTAGGGAATTCTCTAAGCACATGCTCATTTGAGAGGCATCGGGAAGTGTGCAATCAATGACCTTTGATGCAGATTCCCAGAATCAATTGACAAAATCAGGGAATAACTCATCAATATTTTGTTTGGTCGCAACCAACTCCTCGAGGGTCATTGGTTGTTGCTTGGTCCCTTGATATTGTACAATGAATCGTCAAAACAATTCTTCAAGAGTCGGCTCAGGGTACCTAGATATTATTTCTCAGAACCATGTTAGAGGTGGACCGGAGAGATTGTATTGAAACATGGCCTTCAGACATCACGGTTTGTCTTCTATTGCTGGAACAGTCAACAAGAAAGCAGTGATGTGATTATCAGGGTCACCCTTCCCGTTGAACTTGTTTTCAAACCTTGGAAACACGAAACTCGGAGGAAGGGGTTCGACATCACCGAGGACATCCTCGACATAAGATTGTGGAGGGAGTATATTTGGAATTCTGATCTTAGCCATGGTCTATTTAAACATGGCTAATTCACCTTTCAGCTCAGCGAGCTCAATTGACTTAGGAGTCGACTGGTTGCCCGAGGCTGTTGGCATAATTTGTGGTGCAAGGGATGCTACTGATATGGGCTGCACTAGACCAGACATAGGCAGGGCCTGTGAGATGGTTGGAGGATGGTATGGGTAAGCCTGAGCTTGGACTGGAGAAGCCAGAAGCTGATAAGCTGGTGCCAAGGCTTGAAAATGGACAGTCAGGGCTTGATGCATAGGATATCCTAGGTACAGGTGACTAGAGGCTGGGACTGCAAGCGAAGGGTATGGAATCAATTGGTATGGCTGACTTGGGGGATACTGAGTTGGAATAAAGGCAGAATAGGGTGCCTGCAACTGATGGTAACGAACTGGGGCGGTCTGAAGAGGCTGCACTGGTAGATGACTATACATAACTTGTGGAGGGTCAGATCTGGACTGACTATGGGATGGATGGTCATGTGGTTGAGCTGAATCTACAGGAGTTGGAGGATGAAAAGATTGGTGATACTGGCTTGCCTATGGGTGGAACTCACATGACTTTGTTGGTCATGAGCTAAAGTGGTCATCTGATTTTGACCTGACTGATGATCGATGCCCTAGTGGAGGCATGTGACTCAACAAGGCCAGCACGCTTCAAAAAATCTTTGACCTCGGGTAGTTCTTGAGCCTCTCAAAGGTGTCATAGAACTCGGGGAGTTCTTAATCAAACTGATGGATCTCAGGGTTCATGCCCCTATTTGATGAACTATCATGGCTCGGATTCTGACTATTGGAGCGCCTAGAATGGGTCTTTTGAGGATCTCGACGTGATTTGTCCAAACTCTCACCTTGAGGAGGTAGACTCGGGTCTACTTGACCCTGTGGGTCAAGCGCGTTAGGGGGTGCTGGGGTGTTGCTGATAGTGTAAATTTCAGTAGCACCTCCCTCAGACTTAGATGTTTATAGAGGTGGATGGCGTGCCCCTAGTTGGGCAGCACCACTCTTAGACTTTGATGATGATGTGGGGTGAGCAGCCAGTTTAGTGAGACTTCCTTTAAACTCAGGCACTTTTGGGCGATGTGACCTTAGTTGGGCAGCATCTCTCCTAGATTTGGAAGATAGAGGGGTTTTAGCTATTGATTGGGCGGAATGTCACTTAGAACCAAAGTTTTGTGGGAAATGTGCCCCTGAATGGGCAACATCTCCCTCAAACTTTGACCTAGAAGATGAAATTGGGTTAAACTCTGGTTCTTTAGACCCATGTCGAATACCTTGACTATTGAGGGTGCCTCTGGCCATACATACTCGCTGGACTCCACGACTCGAATGACTTACAGATCTGTTAGCTATGCTTAACCTTGGGTGTGGGACCCATTGGAGCCTGATCTCGACCGACCTGATCTCGATTGACTTACAGATGTGTTAGCTATCCTTTTTTTTTTAGTTATCTAAAATAAAGATAGAGATGCGTCTAAAAAAAAAAATTTTGTTTTTTTTTTTTAAAAAAGAAGATAATGTAAAGAAAATTATAAGTTATGCAGATAAGGTTTAATAACAAAATATAAGAACAAAAAAAAGAGATCTATTTCTGATCTAAATAGATAAAGTAGAGAAGGCCTAGATCTATCTTCTTTTTTTTTTATTTTGAAAAAAATATTTTATCAAAAGAGATAAAGATTCTTATTTATTTATTTACTTTTTGGAAAGAGATAAAGATGCTTCTAAAATATGTACTCTAAAAAAATAAAGATGCACTTAAAGAAGATAAAATATGATCTAAAGAAGATAAAATATGATCTAAAGATTATAATTATGAAGAAAAGAAGATATAAAAAATATGATGAAGATGATATAGATTATATCAAGATGAATCTAAAGATGTTCTAGATGGTAAAGATGATCTAAAAGATTATCTAAAAAGATGATCTAAAGATAAAGATGGTCAAGATGAGATCTAGAAGAAGCTTATCTAGAAAAGATAAAGATGATCTAAAGATTGATTTAAAGATGATCTAAAAGATAGATCTAAAGATGATCTAAAAGATTGAC
>NW_006498435.1:3253486-3263790 GCF_000471905.2 Amborella trichopoda
AAAGATGAATATAAAAGAATATATGATCTAAAAGATCCAAAAGATCATAAAGATTGAGAGAAAAAAAATCCTAAATTTTTTATGGAGAGAGAAAAAATTAGATCTAGAAAGAAAAGATTGAATCTAGAAAAAAAAAATATTTTCAAATCTACCTTGTTTTTCGTCTTTTTATTTTTTATACTTTTTATTTTTATTTTTGCTGGAAAAATAAATATGAGAAAAAGAATAAGCTTTTTAAGTCTAAAATATAGATCTGAAGCTCAAGATGCCCCACGGTGGGCGTCAAACTGTTTACACTCCGATCTGTGCCAATCTATGGGATGAGATCTGCTCAAATCTTAGCAAAAACTGAGTTATTTTTGAGAAGGTAGAGAAAGTGGGGTCGCTTGAATTATGGGCTCAGAAAAATCCCAGATCTATACAGATCTGGTCTTTTTCTGAGTCCGTTGGCAACACCAGCTCCAAATCCAGAAAAAATAAAATAAATCAGAGAATTAAATAAAGAAAAACAAATTAAATTAAGCAAATAAATATACTTACCTCTGGGGACCTCAAACCCGGTGTTTTGGGCTTGGATTAGGCCGCTCTTCCGATTTACGCCACCATCTCCTTTTTTGGATGCATTTTCTTGCTGAAATTGATAGATCTAAGGTTCATTTGACCCAGATCTAGGGTTCCTAAGGCAAGGGAAAAAACTGAAAAATTTTATGTAGGGTCCACCTAGACTTTTCTTAGGATTGGACAAGAATTTCCTTAGTTTTCTAAGGGTTTTGGATCTCCAGAGGTTGAATATGAATTTTGAGATTTTCTCTAATTTTTTTGAGATTTTCCCTAAATTTTTAAGAATTTTCTAAGGGTTTTTCCTATTTTTGGTATTTTGGGCTATTTTTATAATTTCGATAATTTCTAAGGGATTTCTTTGAGGTTTCTGGTCTTTTTCTTTTGGATTATGAAGGGGGTAGTTATAAAACTCCATTGGTGATTTTTCCTAATTTTTTTGGAGTTTTTCAGATTTTTTTGGATTTATCTTGAAGTTTTAGCCTTATCTAATTAAAGAAAACACGTTTATTGCATCATCAGATGTGTTGACTACGTCATCAACCCACTTGGGCCAAATTGTCATTTGTTATGTATTTTTATTTGTAGGTCCGATTCAAGCGATTCTTGGACCGTTGGAATGTTCTTGAGCTCCATTTCAAGCTGGGATAGGATTTGGCTAGTTTTGGGTTAATTAAATTGGGTTTAGGTTGCCTATGATCTACTAAGATTTGTGTGGTCTTTTAAGACCAGAATCGAGGTTTGTAGGAGTTCCCTTAGCAAGAATTTTGAGGGGGTGCCTACAAAATTTATTAGCTTCGTGTGTGAAACTCAACCGTTCATCTTGTGCGAGGTTCGGCCTAGATGTAGCCTTAGACCTTACGCACGCAATGGAACTAGTCTCGTGTCGATCCGTTGTGCGAGCGTCGTGATATGGCCCCTCGACCGACATGCATTGCTGGCTGGATTTCTTGCAATTGTCTTCACGAATCGCCAACTTCTCTCTAGCTTTTCTCTGTTCTCTAGCATCGTCACAGGTCATGCCACATATCAAAACGCTCGTCTTGAAGAGACGAACACTCTCTCAAAATTCAAGCGACGATCTGACTCTAAATCAGGGAGATATAGCATCTGCAAGTTATTGCCCAAAAATGTGAAAACAATCATAATTAATGGTGACTTGGTGCAGGGAGGGCGCACAAGAATAGTGTGTAGCCTCTCCTTTTTCAGTCTCTTGCCCATAACTTTGTCCTGGAGTGCTGTTTGAGCCAAAACTTGACCCATAGGGGTTTTCGACCGTGCCGGATCCAATGGTGATGGTCCCATAGCTTTTTGATATATCAAAAATGGAGTTCTAGTTACAAGGTTCGTTTCAGAGTGCAAGAGGTTGATTTTTCTGAAATTGTTTCTTTGCCTGCACTATCTTAGACATGTCAAATTACAATGAAACTTGACAGGTTACCTTTTGGAATCCTTAGGAACATTTCACTTGTTATGGGGCAATTCTGCGACTCTAAAAAATTCCACTGTATGTCAAGGCTTTATTGACCGGCTTCTCTTTTATTCTGCATTGGGGCCCTAGGGTGCTGAAAAATGTCTTCAAACAGCTTGTCCCGCCGAATGTTGTGCTTCGAGAGAAGCGAGAAGGACAAAATTCAGAAAATTTCCTTCTGCTTTAGTGCTTTTTCTTGCTAGCTACTAGACCGCGTGAACGCCGAGGAGATATCTAAGCAATGCTGTAATTAGGATGCTCAGATATTTGGATGCAATGTGCAAGTCCAACCGTGGAGACTTTGGGGGGGGGGGGAGAAGAGACTCTTGAGGGATCCTATCAAAGTCCTCACCCTCGCACAGACTATTTTGGAGGGATTAGAATTTTAAGTCCTCACCCTGTTG
This sequence comes from Amborella trichopoda, assembly GCF_000471905.2. The sequence goes on from NW_006498435.1 coordinate 3,255,920, forward strand.
GACCGTACCTGATTGCCTTGTGATAATGACTGGGCTACGTTGTCACCTAACATCGAAGAAGAGATGATGACTAGGCTAATTGTCACCCATCATTGAAGTAGGGATGATGATTGGGCTACGTTGTCACCGAACCTTCAAGAAGGGATAATGATTGATCTACATTATCACTCAGCCTTGAAGAAGGGATGACGACTAGGCTACGTTGTCACCCAGCCTTGAAGAAGGGAGAAAGAGACAAAGGAGAAGAGAGGCATGCACAGTCCTACCGATGTCGTGCATGTAAAGAGAGAGAAGAAGAGAAGAAGAGAGAAAGAGAAAGAGAAAGAGAGAGAGCGGGACACATACGGTGCTGTCACTACCGTACATGTCAGGAGCAAGAAGAGACAAAGGAGAAGAGAGGCATGCACAGTCCTACCGATGTCGTGCATGTAAAGAGAGAGAAGAAGAGAAGAAGAGAGAAAGAGAAAGAGAAAGAGAGAGAGCGGGACACATACGGTGCTGTCACTACCGTACATGTCAGGAGCAAGAAGAAGAGAAGAAGAGAGAGAAAGAAAGGCATGCACAATACTACCGATGTCATGCATGTGAGAAGGAGAAAGAAAATAGAGAAAGCGGGACACGTACAACACTACCACTGCCATGCATGTCAAGAGAGAGAAGAAGATAAGAAGAGAGAAAGAGAAAGAGAAAGAGTGAGAGAGGGACACGTATGGTTCTGTCACTACCTCACATGTCAAGAGAGAGAAGAAGAGAAGAAGAGAGAAAGATAAAGGCAGGCACAGTACTACCGATGTCGTGCATGTGAGAAGAAGAAAGAAAAGAGAGAAAGAGGGACACGGATGGCACTGCCACTGCTGCGCATGTCAAGAGAGAGAAGAGATGAGAGAAAGAAAGATGTTGAGGGATGATTTTAATGTCTACACCCTTTTGGACATCTTGGCGATGTTGTCAGCAACCAAACCAAGTTTGTAGGGCACCTGGTATGACAGTTTCTTGTCTGTTGTGGATATTGAGGGATGATTTTAACGTTTACACCTTGTTGGAGGTTGTTTGTGATGATGAAGGGAGTGCTGGCTGAAGCCACCTGCGGAAGCAGGCACTGTATCAACCTGCTTTCTTGGTCCAAGCGCCCTTTATGGGTTTTCACTTAGACTTGAGAAGTGGTGCCGTAGAGACGGTTTTCACCAACCTCCTTTTATTGCGAGCTCTTTTACCCATGACCTTACGGCCATGTCCACCCTTGATCTTCCATTTTACTCACGGTGCCCTTTTGGGTTTTCACCATGCCTGGGTTTTTATTTTCACGAAACTCTCTTACTCATGGTTTTGTGACTATGCCTGTCCGTCATTTTTACTCATGGCATTCCCTTGTTCAGGTATACACAATGCCTGTTAATCTTTTCTTTCTCTTTTTTTTTTCTCTTTTTTTTTTTTGAGGGAACTTTTAGGGTCATGCCTTCGGGACTTATGCAAAGAAGTTTAACATCATGCGGCTAGGATGTGCACTATAGTTTTAAGGTCATATAGCTTGGACCTTGGCTATGCAGTTTAAAGTCATGCAGCTAGGACCATGCAGTTTAAGGTCGTGCAACTAAACCTCCGCTATAGTTTAAGGTCATATAGTTTAGACCATGGTGCTAAGCCTTTTAATGTACTGCAGTCAGAATGTGTACTATACTTTAGGATCACACAGCTGGACCATGGCTATGTAGCTTAAAGTCATGCAACTAGGACCATGCAGTTTATGGTCATGCAACTAGACCTCCACTATAGTTTAAGGTCATATAGTTTGGACCACATTGTTTAGGGTCATGCACCTAGACCATGGCTGTGCAGTTTAAGGTCATGCAACGCAGATCATTGTGTGGGTCACCTTGTAGGTGAAGCTTCATGAAGAATGGGTATGTGAATTCAACTCCCCGAGGGTAAAATGGTTAAGGCCATTCACAAGAGAGGGCTTAAATGGAGAGGGTGGCCCGACAAGGGATGGCAAACGGAAGCGGACTTCATGGGGATCAGGGTGCGAGTGTGACTCCTGGTGGGTGAAAAATGAGACTCCACTGGGAATAATGGGCTACAGTACGAGTGTGACTCATACTAGGAATGAGGGGCAATGGCATGCTCTTAACTCTATTGGGGATGACAGGTCACGACTTGGGTGCAACTCCACTGGGGATAGTGGTAGGACACACACAGTGGTAACCAGGTGCTAGCACATGCACATTGTTAGCATGGGGAGCGTAACACACATGACAATGGTCCTGAGCACCAATAGGCACCAGTCACACAGGCGACGCATGCGCGGTGCTAGGCACAAATTACACAGACGGTGCTAGTCACAAGTTATACAGACGTTGCTGGTCACAAGTTACATGGACGGCACTGATCATAAGTTACATAGATGGCGCTGCCCTCAAGTTACATAGACGGCGGTGACTTATGTTCAGGCCTTAGGTCTGAGCCCTACCCGATCTTGGTCCCTGATGCATGAGGTTTCACGAGCGACAATAAACCTTAATTCGGGCTTCGGGTCTAGCCCAACCCGGTCCTGTCCATAGTCCTTTGGCCTTCAGGGCCTGGCTGGCATTTTTAATTTGTGAGGGGTACTTGAGGGAAGCATCACCTATATAAAGGGGTAAACCCCATTTTTACCGTTTTATCGAAGGTAAAATGACTAAGGAATTCTTAGCAGCACGAGAGAGAGAGCTCCCAATGAAAATTCTAGTAAGAACATAGAGCTTACAGGCGAGGGTTGCTGGGACTATGACAAAGGCACAGAGATTTCTTGTGAGAACTTTGGCCGAGACACGAGACACTCATCAGGGTTGTGGGTGTCTTGTCGACAAGAAAGTTCTGGCTAGGAAGGGAGAACATCGGCAAGGGAACTCAGGGACCTTGCGAGGGTCACTGTTGTCGAAGTTGGAAAGAAAGTAGTTTTGTCAGGATCTTCAGAGATTCTGACAGTGGTTCTGGGAGTTTCGGAGAAGGGGAACGGGATCCAAGTTGCGACAAGGGACTGCCGGTGACTTTCGCTAGCTTTCGTGGGTTTTTTGGTGGTGCTCTACCGTCGAGAAGAAGAGGGGAAGGTCTGCCAGTGAGTTTCCAACATGTGAAAAGGGTTTCTCGTTGAGAGACGAAGAGTCACAGGGAGGCGAACAGCCGTTGGCAGCAAACAGTTGGCTGTCAGACCACACGTGTGAGGACATGCATCAAACCATGTTGTGGCTGACAGTTATCAAGTGACGATAATCCTTTGAAGACATAGCTGGTGTTAGGCTTTGACAACACAGCCAGTGCTAGACATTAGTAAACACAACCGGTGCTAGGCATTGGTAAACACAATCAGCGCTAGGTTCTGAGAACACAGTCGGCGTTGTGCCTCTAAGAACACAACCAACAGTGGGCTTTGACAAACATAGCCGGCGTTAGCTTTGACAAACACAACCGGCATGGGGTGCAGCCAACGCTAGCTTTTGATAACACAGCCGGAGCTGATCCTTGAAAAACACAGCCGGCGCTAGCCTGTGCCTTAGTGATTCACACACAGCAGTGAGTCCTTAAACTTTATATGATGGCCGGGCCTTCTCATAGAATCCCTAATGTAAAGAACATTCCAAGGGGAGGAGAGCTTGACACTAATGATTTCATTGGTGAAAGTTTAGTGAGGGGCGAGCCCATTTGGCTAATTGACGTGCTGTGTAAGAAAGAGTGGTCTCTTAGTGTCACCTTTATTACAGACCCTGTTCGTTTTGAGGTCCGAGAGGATAATGATAGAAACGTCAGTATCGAAGAAGGGGTCAGCCTCCTTCATTTCATGCATAGGAATGTGGCCTCTAGCGTTAATTTTCCCACATTGGGGAAGAGAATGGTGAAGACCAAGGGGCTGATATAGTCTTCTTCTAGTCTCCAAGTGCAAGGGGAGCACCATTATTTAAAAGGGTATTATTCCTAAACCACCAAGGTGCTGGGGTCACCGCTGGCTATTATGATCGATGCTCCAATACTGTTAAGGTTCTGCTGGAGACATGCAGTCATGTTAGCAACACATGGCTCCTTGGGCATGGGGAAGCAGGAATCTCCTTGTTGGATCTTCATTTAATCGGTGGTCTTCTGCTGATCGGAGCAATGTATGATGAGTTTGTGCCTCAAAACTCAGTCATCTTTGGTGGTGCTAGCCTAGGGGGAGAGGAACTGCCTGCTAGTCTTCAAATTTTTTTTGAGATTTACCAGCTGCTTCATTCCAAGCCTAGCAATGATCGGGTAACCTTCACCAAATGGGTGAAGTTCTTTTGCGGGGATTACCTTGAGGAGGATGGTCTAGGTGCTTCAAGAAGGAAGGGGAAGGCAGTTGTAAAGGGGATGCCTCCCATCTACCAATATGAGACTAGTGATGATTGCATCTTCTTGGCCACATATTTGGCCCTATTTCTATGCAAGTTTGCTATCCTTGGAGTGACAGATGACATCCGTCCGGGCACATTCTATGTAGCCTGCGACATGGTGAGGGGACGCCAGTATGCCCTTGCTGAACCAGTCATATGCAACATTTACCACGCACTGGGAGCCATCTCGAGGGGGAAAGCCTATAAAGGCAAAGAGGGGGGTAATGGCCTTCTCGGGGGCGAAGCCTTTCCTGGGGACTTTAAGACACCATTCCCCATCCATTATGTGTTTGGGTGGCTAGGAGCCTATTTCCCTGCCACCTATGTTAGAAGTCAAGGTGCAGGGGCTAAAATGTGCCCCTTCTTAATGAGAATTACTGGGCAAAAGGCTATCCTTTACAGCCAGGGGCAAGCTCGAAACTTGTTTGGAAATGATTCCTCAAGTGTGCGCCAGGTCGCTTTACCAATTGGGAGATTTACTGATTGCGCCTTTATTGATGAACTGGGGAAGGAGTTTGGTGGTGCTCCCACGACTATCAAAGAACTCATGTTCATTTTGAGCATCAGAGGCAGGGTTTTGGCCTATCGAACCCCACATAGTGCTAGACTTAAAAGGTACTTCCCCAATCGCTTTACTCATCAGCAAGGGCTGGATCAGAGTTGCCCCTTCTCCATGTTTTTTGAGAAGCGCCACGGTAGAGTAAACACTGGGAAGAAGGAAGAGCTCGAGACTGTTCGAGAATCATGACGGCCAGAGCATATACGGACCGCCTGGTCCACATGTTTGGAGATGACGGAGGTTAGCAAGTATGTGCTACCCCACTTTGACAGAAGGGTCTGGGCAACTGAGGCTTATGCACGCTGGTGGAGGATTACCAACCGGGGATACTGGGAAGTTGATCACCTCTAGAAAGGGGAGAACTAAAATTGGATCATCAACACTTCCCTTCTTGGAGAGGTCTTTGACTTGGCTATCCCTGGAATTGGCAGGCTCTTGGGATTCCTTGAGAGATAGCGGCTGATGACACTTCACCGCAATTTGTGCCATGGACAAGAGGACGGGGAGCACTTTTGACAACCTCACCTCTATCTTTCAATGGAGGGAGGGTCGAAAGGTCCCTGGTCATGAAGGGCACCCGATTCAAGATCTGAATGCATTGATAGGGAGTGGCCCACACAGTGCTCTTACTGTAAGCTCTCCTCGAGAGGCGAGTTCTAAGGCGGCTGCTCCTTCTCCAGTAGGAGGGAGGAAAAGGAAACGCTTTACCCCTACCGGTACTCATGCATCAGCTCGGGCTGTTAGACCTACTCGAAGACCTAGGGGTGTTAAATTTCCAGTCATTTTGGAATCAGGAGGTAGCTCTTCATCTTCTTATTCATTAGTTGCTCCTTTAGAGTCGCCCTCTGCCCTTTCTCCATTATCTTTTACATCTCCTGAACTATTTTCTACCTCTTCAAAAACTGAGGTGGATGAATTTTGCCCCTCTGAGCCTATTGTCATCACTTTTGATCGAGAAGTGACTCCGGAACTTGGGGTGGTGCCTCTAAGTCCAAGGGTGGTTCCTGAATCAGATCTAGTTCCAATGGAGATCGATGGGGATGAAAGCCCTACAATTATTGCTCAAAGGGAGGAACACAAAGCTGACGGGGCCTCTGACCCTCAGGAGGTTGTTGCCCTGAATGAGACAGGAGCTGCAGTCATGGAGAATGACAGTCTAGGAATTTTTCAAGAGGAGGGGATTATGGTTAGTGAGGCTTCTGAGCATCAAGAGGCTGTTGCCCCAGAGTGCACAACTCATGAAGATGAAGGGTTTGAGCTTTTTGTGGCAGAGGTTCTGACTGTAGAGGATGCGGGTTAGGTAGAAGAGGCCACAACTGAGCTTGAAGTGGTGATCTTAGAAGATGAAGGCCAAAAGGGAAGAGGTGGCCCCTGAACTTGTCGAAGCTAAAGTGACAGTTCAGGAGGGTGAGGAACAAGGAAGAGATGCTAGCCTTGAACCTATTGAGGCCATGGAAAAGGGAACAAGGGGAGCAGATTGCTTTGGAGCACACTGAGACCGGAGTGGTGGCCCCAGCAGGCGTGGGTCAAGGTGAGGAGGATGGCATTGAGGAGACCTGGCGGGTTGAGACTGGGGCTACCTCTGATCTGAGGTGCCTGAGGCTTTGGACTTCACGATTGCTTCAGAAGAGCCAGTGACTCACATGGCTATCATCCCTTCAAGCCCAGCCCTCGAAACCGAAGTTCCTTCAGTGGTGGTGGACCCGACAGTACCATCCAGACCTATTTTCAGCGAGGTTTCTGACATAATTGCAGGCATGCTCTTTGCGATGAGGTTCTGCTGTCCATGATAGGAGAGACAAAGAAGAGAGAATATGGACGGTGATGGGCTTCTGCCGTCCATGACAGGAAGGAGAGGAGAGAAAGGAACATAGACGGCGATGGGCTTCTGCAGTCCATGAGAAAGGGAAGAGGAGAGAGAAACCATGGACGATGATGAGCTTCCGTTGTCAATAACATGGGAGAGAGAGAGAAAGAACATGGACGACGATGACTTCTGCCATCCATGACATGAGAGAGAGAGAAAGAATATGGACGGTGATGAGCTTTCGCCATCCATGACATGAGAGAGAAAAGAGAACATGGATGATAATAGGCTTCTGCCGTCCATGATAGGAGAGAGAAGAGAAAGGAACATGGACGATGATGGGCTTCTTCCGTTCGTGACAAAAGAAAGAGGAGAGAGAAGACATGGACAGCGATGGACTTCTACCGTCCATGATAGGAGAGAGAAAACATGGATGACGATGAGCTTACGCCGTCCATGCAAAGGTAAGAACTCAAATAGAGGCCTGACCGGCCACTCGGGTTAAGGCCTGACTCACTGTATGTGTTTCCGAGGAGGACTTCATGCCCGGCGATAGGTTCCACCATGTATTAATGAAGAAGAGAGAAAAAGAAAGGAACAGAGGGAAAGAAAGAAGAGTGAGATTAAGAAAGAGAACTAGAAGAAAGGAAGGAAAGAAGAGAGAGAAGGAAAGTAAAGAAAGAAGATCAGGAAAGAGAGAAGAAAGATTAAGAGAGAAAAAGGGGGTAATTAAAGAAAGAGAAAAGAAAAAGAGGAAAGGGGTGAAAGACATGCACGGTGATGGCCCACTGTCATGCATGTTAAGGAAGAGAGAAAGAACGAGGAAGAGAGAAAGATAGAGAGGAGAGAGAAATAGAGAGGAAGAGAAAGAAAGAGAGAGATAGAGATGAGAGGAGAGAGAGATGAGATAGAGATGAGAGGAGAGAGAAACATAGAGAAGAGATGAGAAGAAAGAGAGAAGAGATAAAGAGAGATGTGAGGAAAAAGAGAGAAGAGAGGAGGAGAGACAAAGCTACCTTCACCGAAGGGTACCAGAATTTTTCTTCTCTCTCCTCTCTCTCTCTCTACCAAAACGTGCCCACAATCTCCATAACAAAACTCTCTAAATTTTATTCATTAGCGT
>NW_006498435.1:3263810-3283835 GCF_000471905.2 Amborella trichopoda
CCCTAATTGATGATAATTACGATTTATTTGAATTAAAAAAAATCTAAAAATGGGTGCAAAATGATGTTTTTTCCCTTGCCCAACAATAATTGAATTCCAAAACAGTCCCTGCTACTGCTCTAAACCTTGCGTGATCGTTCATGGAGGATTTGGGGTTGCTCCGGCATTTGTTTGGCTGAAATATGATTGCTTTCTGTCAGGCTCGATATGACGATCGATTTGATACCAACCTCAAACTACAGATCGTGTTTTTAGGCCACGATCACACAACTAAAAAATTGTATGAATCTTGAAAACTTTCGATCGATGGTGTGCTTGTTTCTCAATATTTTTCTTTGGTTTCTTTGCTGAATTTCATCGAGCATGCTGTCACGATCACGTTGCAACAAACACAGCTCGATTTCATGTCTGGACAAAGATTTTCCATCTTGGGTTTTTGGTCAGAATCTAGAATTCGACGGCTGAATTTTACAGCAAATTTATTGGCTTTGTGTGTGAAATTCGACCGTTCATCATGTGCAAGGTTCGACCTAGATGTAGCCTCAGACCTTACGCATGCAATGGAACTAGTCCCGTGTCGATCTGTTCTGCTAGCGGCATGATATGGCTGCTTGAGAGAGACGTGTCGCTGTTGAATTTCTTGCAACTGTCTTCACAAATTACCAACTTTCTTCTAGATTTTCTCCCTGCTCGACCATCGTCACGGGCCATGCAACATATCAAAACGCTCGTAAAATTTGAGTGCGATCAGACTTGAGATGAGGGAGATATGAAATTTGCAAGTCACTACTCGAAACTATGAAAACAATCACCATTAATGGTTACTTGGTACAGGGATGGTGCACAAGAATAGTGCACGATCTCTCCTTTTTCAGTCTTTTGCCCATAACTTTATCCTGGAGCAGTTGTTTGAGTCGAAACTTGAGCCAAAGGGGTTTTCAATCATCTTGGATCTAATGACGATGGTCCCATAGCTGTATGACATAAAAAATAGAGTTCTATTTATGGGGTTTATTTTAAGGTACTAGAGGTTGATTTTTTTGAAATTGTTTCTTTGTCTGCAGTGCCTTAAACATGTTGGATTACGATAAAAATTGGCAGGTAGCCTTTTGGAGTCTTTATGAACATTTTCACTTGTTTTGGGGTAATTATAAGACTGTAAAAAATTCCACTGTATGTCAGGGCTTTATTTACTGGCTTCTCTTGTATTCCACATCGAGGACCCAGGATGTTAAAAAATGTCTTCAAACAAATTTACATTAGCAGAAGAAGAAGAAGGGTTAGAGGAATCGGGGATGGAAGATGGGGGAGAGATTTTAAGGTCGTTACTCAAATTGGACCGATCCGGGTAGCTTTTAATGTCATCACCAAAATTGGATGAGTGCAGGGAATCTCTTAGGTCTTCACCCTTCTTGGACTATTGGGGGATGCTTTTAATGTCGTCACCCTTATCGAACGTGTTGGGAACTTGAGCAGAGGAAGGCTCATGAATGCCCTCTTGACTAGATTGCAGGTCTTGGTTAGTGAAAGCAACTGACTCAAGGAAGAATCCTGCAGTGTTGATAATGGAGGAAAGGGCTTGAGGATTTCATCGTCAGTTTTAGGTTGAGGGAGTTTCATCTTTTAGCGAGCAGCCTTTGGTGCTCATCTCCTGTTTCCATTTTTGTGAACGGGTGCAGGCTAACCGGGTTCACGTGGCTTTGGGGTTGGCCTTGCTTGGAAAATCGTTTACCTTTTCATAGACTTCATACTATTTCATCCTCGATAGACTTTCAATGGTTGAGAAGTTGAGGGTTCGTCAGAATTCGAAGGCTCGGGCCGTGCATTCTCATAGGAGGTCTGTATCTGAGTGACTTCTTGTGTTAGCTGTCCAGTGGTTCGAACGTCATCCCTCGGGATAGTGCCAATGACGTGTCATCCTTGAACTTTCTCTGTGATTATAGCTTGGAATTTGAAGCACCCCTCCAAGTCATAACCTCGTATTTGGTAATATGGGGGCCAGAGGTTTTCAGTCACACGTACGAGGCACCTGGGCTGTCTTGACGGCTTTGGTGTGATGATCCCTACTTGGAGCATCATACAAAATAGTGCCTGAAGAAGGTCTGGTTGTATTTCATCAAGATGATACACTTGCTTGTCTTCTTCTTGAACTGTCACCACGTGAGATGCTTCTGCTGCCCGAATGCCTTTTTGAGACTATCGAGCTGTATCTGCCCCTTCTGGATTAAAGCCTCGATGTGATCTTTGAGCGTGAAGCAATCCTGATCAGGGTGCCCCAACACTTTATGATAGGCACAATAATTCTTATGGGTGACAATCAACATCTTCTGGCCTTTTCATCTCAGGCAAGGTGATCATTTGTTGCTCAATCAACATTCGGAGTAAGGTTGAGAGCCACTCCCTTTCGAAGCTATAAACTTTCTTTTTTTGCTCCTCCGAATAGTCTTTTTCGTAGAGGTTTTGAGGTGGAGGCACCTTATTGTAGGATTGAGGTTTCTGTTGGCTTGCTTGAGGTGTCCCCTGAGCTTTTGCAGGGTTCACCTCGTTGGAGAAATCCAAAGTTTGAGGTGAGGTCTTCTTGGGGTCCAATGTAGTGACAACAACATTGATCACTCCTTTTTATTGATTGCCCCAAGAATTGGGTCGAGCATTGCTAGTGCTTCGGTTGTTTTCCCCATTGATGATGGGGTTTGAAGTTTGCCATGATACTTAAGTAGACTCTCTATCTGGGCTGTCTTGGATATCAGATCTAAAATAGAGGTTGGTTAGATGCCTCAACATGCAGGTAGATTTCCAGCCGCATGTTGCACACACATGTTTGAACTGCATCAATTTCATGCATGGGGGTCGCTTGGTGTGTAGTCAGATCTCTCCATCTTGCGATGAATTGATCCATCGGCTCTTCTGAGCCCTGGGTTAATGTGAGAAGCTCAATAGTCTTGACTTCTCTTTCAACTTCATAGAAGCGCTTGTAGAACAAGTGCTCCATTTCTTCCCAGGTTTGCACTGAGTTTAGGGGAGTCTAGCATACCACTTGAATGCTGACCCGTCAAGAGTTTCAACAAACTGAGGAAGAAGGAGCCTCCCATTATCTGAAATCTCCTGACGTGCCGAATAGAAATGGGTAATATGTTGGTGAGGCAAACTCATGCTTTTGAAGAGCGGGAGTCTCCCTTTGTGGTAATTAGGGGGAAATGGAAGCTGATCAATATAAGATGGATAGGGCTTCCGATACAAGGTTGTATCTTGAACATCCGAGATGTGTCTGCCTGGCAAACTATGAGTGATCGTGGCATCAATATCGGCTTGTGAGACCTACTGAGAGAAGGAAGGATTATGCGAAGGGGGTGGCTGCCTTGAAACTGGATCGACTGGATGATGAGAATTGGCTTCCTAGTGAGATGAGTTCTCAGGGAGCCGAGTACTCTCCATTAGCTCGATCTGCTCCATCATCTTATGCATCAAGTCCTCGAACTGATTCATACAGTCTTCATTATTTTCGTTGGGCTCCTCAATGACCATCACGGTGAGTGTTTCTTTAGGGAGACTAATCTCTTGTGCAGTCGACATTTGGCATACTTTTGGACTGGGTGCGATAGGTCGGTCAGTAGGGGTTCGGCATGCCCCGACTGAGCTCGAGCCTCGTATGGTGATTGAGTCAAGACTGGTTCACGACTATCTTGAGACCACAGGGGCTGCAAGGTTGGGTCGTCTCCTATGACATTGACAACCATACCTCATTTGGGCTCTTCTTCTTTAGGCTCGACTGCGACTTATAGTGGATAATTCTCAGCCAAGGGATCAACAGGCTTGCTTACCCCGAGTGTCTTGGGTCCTTCTCTTAGCACTATTCACACACCTCGATCATGTTTGGCTCCCAGTCTCTGGTATACTTCCTTCCAAAACTGAGATCAGGATTGTGATTATGAACAGTCCGCTTGCTTTAAACATGACGGGGCAGTCTCAATGAGATGGGACAAGGGATGCGGACTAGGAACAGGAGTCAGCTCGGACTTCTATCTTGGCTTGGGGAGAGATGGGGGATGGAAGACCTTATCACCTGAGGGAGCCTTGCCTTAAGCTCTTTTGTGAGCTCCAAAGGTAGGGCTCGTCTAAAGAGGGTACTTCAGAAGGGTCCTCTTGGGGACAGTCTTCGAGTACCAGGTCTTGAGCGGTTCGTCCGGAGATGAAGGGATGAATGAGGGAGAAGATAGTTGTCAATGACCTGTCAGTCGGGATCTTAGAGTCATCCATGGGGGTGGCCCTTGTGTGCCACTTGCAGAGGGGTTCCGGGTGACCTGGTCAACCCGGGCTCGAGCCGTAGGTATGGCCTTATGAGGTTGAATACCACGAGCATGTGTTTGTGAGCAAATGGTGTTGTGATCACCTCTCATAGGGTGAACAGGCATGTGTTGGGAGGGATGATGAGGGGGTCATCTCTCATGTACTCGGCTAAGCGCAACCAAAGGGCTGCCTCGAGTAGTGTGCTATGTATGCAAAAGTAACACAGTGCCAAGTCCAAGAAGACCCGAGTCTGTATAGTGATTCAAGGCAGCTTGAGGGTTGCCCAGAGGTGTGGCTCAAGTGGATAGACCATGAGCTCTGATGCGTGTGTAGGAGGTGGCGGCCTTAGGGCCTCCTCCTCAACATGTCTAGCCTCTTGCTACAGGGGCTCGATATGATAGAAAGTGGGGGGTGGCCTTACGATGACTCGCAAGAGCACTGACAGCCGGACTGCCTTGTGCAGGAAAGGAAGGGGCGGCCTTTTGGCTGCCCCGAGTAATGAGACTGGCAAGTAATTTGCCGATAGCAGGGTGTATGCTGTGTGTGGTGGCTAGTGCATCACTCATGCAAGGTGCATTAGTGGAGGGTCCGTTAAGGCTAAGGGATGGGGAGTGAGGAACTTATAGGTCCCTCCTCGTACCTATCCAAGTTAGGACCTGGGAGCTGACACAAGGTCCACACTCAGGAGGAAGGTCGAGAACGAGGTTCGTGATACTTGTTCTCGAAGCAGACTCACGAGTGCAAGGATCAAAAAATTCTCGACTCGGATGAAAGGGTTAAACAACCCCGAAGACATGTGTGTAGAAGTGAGCAGGAAACTGAAGAAAGGAAAGTCAAACAAGGACGATCCGACTATGGGGTAGCGTGTCCTCAGTGGAGTCACCAAGCTGGTTAGGTGCCTCGATCTCGACGTCCGAGTAGGGATGGCCTAGTGGCATGGTTCTAGATTCGAGACGGACCCAGGACCTGAGACTGCTCTCTCGAGAACCGCATAAAGAATACGTGAACAGGAATACCAGCTGGTGAAAGAGGAATTTGGGTTGTAAGGCGGGACTTACCTTATGTGGGTTCGTGAGACACTCGGGCTGACTCATATGGGCACCCTCTTAGATCATGTAGAATTCCCCCTAGACTGTGGCCGGTTCAGAATCGTCTCCCTTGACCTGTTTCTTCTTACCTAGAAATACACACACACATTAGAATACAGACAAGTGGGTCAGAAGATTCCACCTTGTCTTTGAATGAATGCACACAAGCATGTACATTCAAGGGGATATTGAAGGAACAATGAGATTGGGTCCCTATCAATTGGACACTCTTCTGGCATCCTCTTAACAAGAGATTCGTGGCATTATTTCTGAATGAAAAATGAATGAAGGAGAAAGGGGGTGAGATAAAGAAAATGAGGGAGCGACAAAGAAAGATAGAGAAAGAAGAGAGTAGAATAAATAAACGAAGATCAGTTTGATTTTCACCTGATTCTTTAGAAAGAGAGGGAGAAGAAAGTTAAGATAGAGAAGAGAAACGAAGGACCAATATGTCTTTCAACTAGTCCTTTAGAGAAAAAGTATAAAAAAGCGAAACGAAGGGCTAGTATGGCTTTCAACTAGTCTTTCGTAATGCAAATGAATAAGGGAAATAAAAAGAGAAGGTTGGTTTGTCTTTCACCGAGATCCTTCAAGGAAGAAGATGATGAAAAGAAACAAGAAAGTTAAGAGAGAAGAGAGAAGGAGAAAAGAGAGAAGAAGAGGAAAAAAGACATAGACAGTGGCTTCGTTGTCGTCTGTGAAGAGAGAGTACGAGTGGACAAATGGCAGCGTAGCTACTGTCTGTGAAGAGGGAGAAGAGAGAGTATGAGTACATAGACGGCGGCTTAGCTGCCATATGTGAAGAGAGAGTATGAGTGCACATACGGCGGCTTAGCTGCCGTTTGTGAAGAGAGAGAAGAGAGAATAAAAGGACAACGCACAGACGGTGGCTTTGCTGTTGTTTGTGAAAGAGACATGAGAGAAAGAGAAAGCACAAATGACGGTTGAACTGCTGTTTGTGTAGAGAGAGAAGAGAAAGCATATACGACCGCTAGATTGCGTCTATGAAGAAAGGGGAAGAAAAGAGAGAAATGAGATAGGGAAAGAGAAGAGAGAGAAAGAGGAGAGAGAATATAGAGACCACAACGAGGCCTACTAAAAAGGGCAGGCCCACATTGTGGTCCCTATGAAAAGAGAGAGACAGAGAGAGAGAACACAGAGACCATGATGAGGCCCGCCAAAAAGGGTAGGCCCACATCACTGTCCCTGTAGAAAGAGAGAGGCAAAGAGAGAATATAGAGACTACAACGAGGCCTGCCAAAAAGGGTAGGCCTACATTGCTTCCCTTGTGAAGAGAGAGACAGGAAGAGAGAGAAAGGAAAGAAACAAAGAGAGAAAGGAAACAAGAGGAGAGAGAAAAGGAAAGAGGAAGAGAGAGAAAAGAAAGAGGGAAGAGACGAATGAAAGAGGAAGAGAGAAAGGAAAGAAATAGAGAGAGAAAGGAAAGGAGGACAGAGAAAGGAAAGAGGGAAAGAAGAGAAGAGGAGAGAGGAGAGAGAAAGAAGAGAAGATGAGAGAGGAGAAAGAAAGAAGAGAAGAGAGAGAAATAAGAGAAGAGGAGAGAGGAGAGAAAGAAGAGAAAATGAGAGAGGAGAGAGAAAGAAGAGAAGGGGAGAGAGAAAATGAGAAGAGAAGAGAGGAGAGAAAGTTACCTTTTACACCCAAGAGGTACCCACTATGATCTTCTCTCTCTAGATCGTGACCAAAAAACTTTAACGAAAGGCTCAAATTCCATTGATCAAAGCAGGGTCTCTTACAAGAGCACATCATGTGTTTATACATTTTAGGTCAAAAAATGGGTGGATGATCAAATTCTAACCTAATTGATAAAAATTATCAATTAAATGAATTAAAGAAAATTAAGAAAATAGGGGCAAAATGATGATTTTGCCCCTCACCCACAAATCCTGAAATTTCAATTAAGTCTCTGTTATGGCCATGCAATCTTCATGATCTTCTGGGGTCCACTAGGGGTCCTTCATGTCTTCATCCGGCCAAAAGATTATTCTTTTCTTGATTGCCTAAGAAAGACGGTTGTTTTGATACCCATTTCGAGCCATGGGCTGAACTTTCCGGCCACGATCATGTCGTGACCTTAGATTTAGGATTAAACCCATTTCTTAGTGTTCTTTGCTAATTTCTTCACTGTAGTGTGATGAGAATGTTGCCACTATCATTCTGCAAAAAGAATGGCTCGATTTGGTGTCCGGATGATTGTTTTCTAAATTAGGAAACTTTAGCCGGAATCTAGATTTCGATGACCTAAATTTTCCATTATTCATCCCAGATTTCTGAGAAATCTAGCTGTTCATCACAAGCAAGGTTTTACTTGGAGGAAGTTGTCGACCTTATGGTCGTAACAGGTCCTATTTTGTAACGATCGCTCGTGCGAGCGTTGTGATGCAGACATTCGATCAAGAGGACCTGCTGCTTGAAATTTTCTGCTACTTTTGGAACTTTTTGATGAACTTCTCTCTTCGATTTCTTTCATCTCAGGCTGTGTCATCGTGCGTGCTGCATATTAAATGGACCAGGTCATCGAGACGATCATGCTCCCAAAATTTGGGCTCGATCTGACTCGGGATAAGGAAGATGTGACCATGGAAAGGTTTTACCCAAAATGGTGAAGCACAGTTTTCATTAATAGAAACTGATTCACCGTAATTGTGTACGACCTGCCCATTTTACGTAATTTGGTCATAACTTGCTCCATAAGCGTTTGAATGCATCGAAAATTGATATCCGAGGGTTTGCGAGCGTTCTGAATTCAACGACGATGATCGCGAGACCATTTGACACTCTGATAATGAAGCTATAGTTCAAGGTTCATTTTCAGCATGATAGAGGCAGTTGTTTTTAGGAGACCCTTAGGCATGATCTTGAACCTTCTTAGGCCATTCTGAGACTGTAAAAAATTTCACTTCTGGACCAGGGCTTATTGACCTACGGCTTCTATAGTCCATAAGCATTTTGTACCTGCAGACCTATGTCACGAACTGCTCTCTCTTTATTTGCCTTGGGGATACAGGTGTTGAAAAATACCTTCGAACAATTGTGCGCTTGTGTGAGGCACTACGTAATGAATTTATCCGTTGGTGGTACTTCTCCCTTGGTTGTAATTGTAGAGGCTCTACGCATAAAGATTTGATTGGCCTGATGGATGGGGCTTCTACTTCAGGAGTTAGTTGGTATCTCTTGAACTTGATTATGCTTGTTACATACATGCCTCATTGTTTTGATTTGTTATGTCACTCATGCTTGAATGATTTGATTGACTTTGTATTACAATCATATTTGACTAATCTGATTAGCTATTACTCCACCATGAAACAAATCATATAAGACACGTTTGTTTAAATTAGAATTTAATACATGATTCTATGGTTAGAAAGACTTGCATAGAACCTTGATTATTGTCATGATATAATATTTGTAGGCATATATGCATGACACCTTGATCTATTTACTAGGCTTTACCGCTCACTCTTTCAAATTTTTTCCTCCATGTAGAGTGATAGTTTGCGAGTTTGGAGTGGTGTGTCCGTGTGGTCATGCTTAGGGTCCCTTACTCCCTTTCTTTTGAAGCTCTATTTTACAATATGTGTTTTGCTTGGCAGTCTGACGGGTATGGCAGGGAGTGGGATCGTGAGTTTGGCGGGTATGGTAGGGAGTGGGATCGTGACAAGTAATTATGGTATCAGAGCATCCAGGATAGGATTCTTGACCTAGAGTCTTAGAAGGGCCTTTAGGGTGGTATAAGGATAAGATAGTAACTAGCATCGGGATGTTCCTGTTTTAGGTCAAGATGCCGAGGGCTCGTGCCAACAATTCAAGCACGAGTAGTGAGAACTTTGAGGTTTTTGGGGAATTCTTTAGGATGCTTGGGTCATGACTTAAGTCATGAAGGATTGTATGTCGGCCTCGACTGCCCCTACCCCAGATCATGTAGATAATGAGTTAATTGAAAGATGCAAGAGACTTACACCTCCAGCATTCTCAGGGCATGGAGGAGTAGAAAAGGCTGATAGATGAAGGAGGCAGGTAGATAAGACCTTCGAAGTCTTATAATGTTCAGACGAGTAAAAGGTAAGATTGGGGATCTTCATGTTGGATGGGGACGCTAAGCACTGATGGAGTTCAGTGAAATAGTCTTGGGTGGAGCTAGGGACTATGGCCACCAGGGAGAACTTCCTAGTGACATTCAACAAGAAGTATTTCCTAGACTCCATTCGAGAGAGGAAAGAAGTTGAATTCATCAAACTGCAGCAAGGGAAGATGTCAATATAGCAGTATTTGGTCAAGTTTACGGAGCTTTCCCGGTATGCGCTGCATATAATCAACACAGAGGTGCGTAAGGACAACAAATTTGAGAGGGGGCCTCTGACCAGATATCCGAGGGAGATTTATGTCAGCCAATCTTAAGGCATTCTCCCCATTGATAGACCTAGCTATGAAGATCGAGAAGGACTGTGAGGAGCACCGACTATGGAAGGAAGGGAGAGTAAGGTCCCCACCATCTGGTAGTTTTTGGAGGAAGGCTAGACTGCCGCATAAGAGAGATTTTAGGAGAAAGGCTAAGCAGGGCAATAAGAAGACCCATAAAGCTTTCCCGAGCGATGTGAGGGAGAAACAATGCCATACATGCTCATACTATGAAATGAGCAACTACTCTATAGCTGAGTGCTACAAGAAAACCAGATCGTGTTTCAGATGTAGAAAGCCTGGCTAGCTGATTAAGGACTGCCCTATAATGAAGTCAGAGAATAGATTGAAGACTCAGGGTCGGGTGTTCGCACTCACGGGGTAGGAGGCTAAGGCTTCTACCTCAGTAATCCGAGGTATACTCTTTGTTTGTGATAGAGAGGCTAGGATTTTGATAGACCATGGTTCTTCTCATTCTTTTATTGCGCCTCATTGTAAATGTCATCTAAATGTTGAACCTTCTCCTCTTAACTATACTTTATTAGTGTGCACACCTATGGGGGACTCTATGGAGATTGATACGGTGTATAAACAGTGTGGGGTTTTGCTTGAGGGATGTTTCCTACCTATAGACTTGATACTCTTAGATATTAAGGACTTTGATGTTATTTTGGGCTTGGATTGGCTGTCCACACACCATGCCACTGTTGACTGTTATGATAAAAATGTGACCTTTAGACGCCTTACCTAGCCTGAGTTGCACTTTGTTGGCATCAAAGATGCTTCCCCTATACACTTTATTTCAGCCCTTGGGCTCATCGTCTTCTGATTGAAAGATGCATCGAGTACTTAGCCTATGTGGTAGAAAATCGGGACGTCTAGTCCAAGTTGGAGGGGGTCCTAGTAGTAAGGGAGTGCCCCGAGGTTTTTCTCGAGGAGTTGTCTTCTTTTCCCTCAGTAAGAGAAATAAAGTTTGAGATAGACTTGGCCCCTAGCACTGCTTCCATCTCTAAGGCCCCATATTGGATGACCCCAACAAAATTGAAGTAGCTGAAAGTGCAATTGCAGGAGTTGTTAGAAAAGGGGTTCATTAGACTCAGTGTGTCTCCTTGGGGTGAACTGATCCTTTTTGTGACAAAGAATGATGGGGCCATGAGGCTTCACATTGATTATAAGCAGTTGAATCAAGTAATAGTGAAAAACAAGTACCCCTTGCTTAGGATTGATGACCTCTTTTACCAACTTCAATGGGCTCAAGTGCTCTCTAAGATTGACCTCTGAATAGATTATCATCAATTGCATCTCAAGGAGGGGGATGATCCTAAGATTGCATTCAGAAATTGCATGTCAAGGAGGGGGATGTTCCCAAGACTGCATTCAGAACCCGATATGGTCACTATGAGTTTCTGGTGATGCCATTCAGGTAGACCAATGCCCCAGCTGTTTTCATAGACCTGATGAATAAGATATTCAGAGCCTTCTTGGATAGGTCTGTAGTGGTCTTTATTGACGATATTTTGATGTATTTGAAGAGCCAAGTGGAGCATGAGTAGCACTTGAGAGTATTCCTTCATACTCTAAAGTCGAAAACACTGCATGCCAAATTGAACACGTGTGAGTTCTGGCTTCCTAGTGTGACCTTTCTTAAGCACATTGTTTTTAAGGATGGAGTCACGGTTGACCCTTCTAATATTGAAGCCGTGATCAAATGGGAAGACCGACAAACATTACAGAGGTCCATCGTTTTCTAGGGTTAGCAAGATATTATAGGTGTTTTGTAGAAGGATTTTCAAAGATAATGCTCCCTCTAACTCGACTAACCTAGAAATATGTGAAGTTTGTGTGGTTAGGTGATTGTGAGAAGAGCTTCCAAGAATTAAAGGAGAGGTTGACCACAGCTCCAATACTAATCTTATCCGAAGGAAATGAGGACTTTGTAGTTTACACCTATGCCTCTCATAAAAAGCTCGGATGTGTACTTATGCAGCAAGGGAAGGTCATTTCATATGCCTCAAGATAGTTGAAGCCGTTTGAGAAAAATTATCCAACCCATGATTTGGAGCTGCGGTTATAGTATTCGCCTAAAACTTTGGAGACACTATCTCTATGAAGCCAAATTTGAGGCGTTAATGAACCATAAGAGCCTCAAGTACTTGTTCTCTCAGAAAGAGTTGAATATGAGGAAAAAGAGATGGATGGACCTATTGAACAATTACGATTGTACCATCCAATATCACCCTGGCAAGACTAATCTGGTAGCAGGTGCTATGAGTAGGAAGCTCGTGGCATCAGTGGCTCATCTAATGATGCGAGAGATGTTGTTGTTAGAATATATAGTGGTTGGCTTCCAACTCCGCCCATTGGTAGCGCGGTGGGTATGACTACTTGCATAAGGGTGGAACCCCAACTAATTCAGCGAGTTCGCCTGGCACAAAAGAAGGATCCTCAACTCATGAAGATTGTGGAAGAGATAAAGCTGGGAAAGAGAGACAAATTCTTTATAAGCAGTGAGGACTTGTTGTGATTCAGAGATCGGGTCTGCGTCCTGAATGATGAGGGTGTGAAGAAAGCTATCTTGGAAAAAGCACATAACTCCCATTATGCTATACATCTTGAAAGTACTAAGATGTACCAGGATTTGAAGAAAAATTTCTGGTCGAACGACATGAAAAAGGAAGTGGCACTATTTGTGTCTAAGTGCTTAACATACAAGCAAGTGAAAGCTGAGCATCAGAAACCCGTTGGGTTATTGTATTACTTACCCATGCTGGAATGAAAATTGGAGCACATGTCTACGGATTTTGTCTCCGGCTTTCCTAGAACGAGTTCAAGGCATGACAACATTTGGTTCATTGTGGATTAGCTGACTAAATTTGCTCACTTCTTACTGATCCGCATGACCTACTCTTTGGACCGACTAGCTCAGTTTTACATCAAGGAGATAATGAAGCTACATGGAGTTCCAGTCAGTATTGTGTCTGACAGGGACATTTGATTTACCTCTAGGTTTTGGGCTAGTTTGCAGTCGGCCCTGGGGACGAGACTGACCTTTAGCACTGCCTTACACCCCCAGACTGATGGGCAATCGGAGAGAACCATCCAGACTTTGGGAGATGTGATAAGGGCTTCTATCACTGATTTTATGGGAAGCTGGGATGACCATTTACCTCTGATTGAATTTTCTTATAATAACAGCTTCCAAGCCAGTATTCAGATGACACCATTTGAAGCTCTGTATGGGAGGAAGTGTAGGTCACCCATTTGTTGGGACGAGATTGGTAAAAGAAGGATTTTGGGGTCAGAATCATCCAAGTGACCTTAGATGAGATAACATTAATTCGAAAGAAGCACAGTATAGCCCAAAGTCGACAAAAGAGTTATGCTAATAACCGAAGGAGAAACCTCGAGTTTGAGGTGGGTAATTAAGTCTTTCTAAAGGTGCTGCTAAGAAAGGGCATTATGAGGCTCGACAAGAAAAGGAAGCTGAGCCCGTGCTATATTGGACCCTTTGAGATCTTAGAGAGGGTTGGAAGCATGGCATATCGACTTGCCTTACAGCCCAAGTTGGAAAACATTAATAATATCTTCCATATATCTTTATTACAAAAGTATTAGTCGGACCCATCCCATGTCCTAAGATATGAGCCTATACTGATCAGAGAGGGCCTGAACTTCATTGAGCGGCCAGTTCAGATATTAGATAGGAGGGTGCAGGTGTTGCGTAACAAAGAGATCCCTCTGGTCAGTGTTTTGTGGCAGTAACATTAGAGGGAGGAGTCAACCTGGGAACAGAAAAATGAGATCCGAGAAAAGTATGCCTAGTTATTTGAATAACACATGTATGATATAGAGGAATAAATCCTTTTTAAGGGGGGGATGACGTAAGGTCCAAAATTTTTTCGGAGTAACAGATGTGGACGAGTCGAATGTGGCATAGAAAGGCACGAGTAGATGAGTGCACGTTAGAGCGTAGGTGGATAAGTGCAGCTGGGTGCGGGTAGATGAGTGTGTGTTAGAGTGTGGGAATATAAGTGGGCAGCTGGGCACGGGTAGACGAGTGTGCGTTAAAGCGCGGGTAGATGAGTGAAAAGAAGAGCGCAAGTGGATGAGTGCGCAATTGGGCGTGAGTGGTGTATGGTGGTCTAGGGGTATTTTTCCTCTCATATGTTCTCTCTCCTCATACATGATCACTTGAGTGCCAAGTGGCACATGCATGCTTCCCCCCATCATTTTGTTCCTCATGTATGCCTTTTCTCTCCTCATGCATGATCACTTGAGTGACAAGTGGCACATACATGCTTGCACCCCCATCATTGTGTTCCTCATGTATGCCTTATCTCTCCTCATGCATGGTCACTTGAGTGCCAATTGGCACATGCATGCTTCCACCCCCATCATTGTATTTCTCATGCAAGCCTTCTCTCTCCTCATTCATGAACACTTGAGTGCCATGTGGCACATGCATGCTTCCATCCCCCATGCTTATATATATATACCTCCCATGCACTCATAATTCTGGTTTCTCTTTCTCTCCTCACGTCTTCACTCTCTCACTTGCCCCTCCTTCCCCCTTGTTCTTCTTGTTCTCCCATAGCCATTAAACCCCTCCAAGCCTTTCAACCCCCCCTTAAGCCTTAAACCTCTGAAGCTTGAACCCAATGCACTTGAAGCTTGGCAATCGAAGTGAAGCTATAGAACTTTCATCTTGGGAAATGCAATTGGAGTATGTAAGTAAATTTAGTTTCCATGATTTCATGCTTATGTTAATGCAAGTTTTCTTACCTAATTATAATGTGATAGTCAATTATGGGTGTGAGTGTGAGTGTGGTGCATGCTACTAAAATTCTGCTAAAGTGCATTCCGAATTTCAGAATTGTGATCACTGTTTGAGAGTTTGTTAGAGTACCTTAAACCATGCCTTATACCTTGAATTTTGGTGGGTCAATAGTATATTGAATTTATTTCCACATGGAAAAGACCTCTTGTTAATATCTCATTTAATTTGAAAGCTATTAACTATTTGCTGAAGCATGTCATATATGTGAAATGAAATTCCAGGGATTTAACATTTTTTTGTGTGAATCGTTTAACTGACCAAAATATACTAGAATGAGGTCAAACCATTTTGAAATATTAGATATATCATTCTAGTTTAAATTTTTTTTTGGACTCATAATAAAATTCCTTATGGTTTGAAATTTATGGTCATTTTTCTAATAGGATGTCACCCTGGATTTTCTATGGCGCAAAACAAAAGTTTCATCTATGAGAATGATATAGTTTGACAAACGTTAGACTAATATTTAGGTTACTTCCTATGTTAAAGTTGTCTTTTTATGAGTCTAGATTTTCATAAAATTGGTTGCAAGGTTAAATGATCTTTAATTAATTGATATGCCCTGAAAGGTAGACAATGTTCATCTTAGAAACTAGAAATATGACAGTGATGTCTATTGCATTGATATATGGCACGATAATGTCTCTTAATAAGCATGATATAAGATATGTGTGCGTGATGACATGCTTCTGATAGGATATGTGTGCATGATAACATGCTTCTGATAAGATATATGTGCAAGATGACATGCTTCTGATAAGATATGTGTGCACGGTAACATGCTTCTAATAAGATATGTGTGCATGATAACATGCTTTTGATAAGATATATGTGCATGGTAACATACTTCTGATAAGATGTGTGTACATGGTGGCATGCTTCTGATAAGATATGTGTGCATGGTGACATGCTTCTGTTATGATCTGATGAGATATTTGTGCCGTCAACTGTGATCTTTCCTTGCTCTGTATGATAGGATGAGAGTTAGGAGTGTATGTGTTTGTGTGGTCGCTCTCCTAAAACTTATGTGATGCACGACTCATTGGGACCCTTTGGGTAGTATAACGTTCTCTCGGCAGAAGGGCACATGAGAGGGTCGTGTCTTGCAAGGCCAGTGCCTATCAAAACCCCCAAAGCATGCTGGGGACTGTGGACAAGCAACAGATTTACCTGTTGGTGGTGCTTCTGTCCTGGTTGTGATGGTAGAGGCTCTATGCATCAGAATTTGATTGCCCTAATGGGTGGAGCTTATACTTCAGGAGTTAGTTGGTATCTTTTGAGCTTGATTATGCTTGTTACATATATCCCTCATTGTTTTGCTCTGTTATGTCACTCATGCCTGAATGATTTGATCGACTTCGTATTACAATCATATTTGACTAATCTGATTACTTATTACTCCACCAGGAAACAAATTACGTCAGACACATTTATTTAAATTAGAATTTGACACATGATTCTATGTTTTGAAAGACTTGCATAGAACCATGATTATTGTCATGATATAATATTTGTAAGCATGAATGTATGACACCTAGATCTATTTACTGGGCTTTACAACTCTCTCTTTCAAATTTTTTCCTCCATGTAGAGTGATAGCCAGCAAGTTTGGAGTGGCGTATCTCGGTGGTCGCGGTTGGGTTCCCTTACTCCCCTTTTGTTGAAGATCTATTTTACAATATATGTTTTTGTTGGCTGTCTAGCCATATAGTCCTTTTTGATTTGGTAATATGTCTTGATGTTGGGCCTTTTGTGCCTTGGATCTATATGCACTATTTTGGACTGTTATATGTCTCTTGAGACTTGTTTGTCCAGCAGTCTATGGTTATATATATTGTGTTTCATTTTTTGTTTTTTTGTGGTTGGCTTTGATACCGAAAAGTGTTGAGCGCACTCCAACTCCAGTGGCACTCTTTACCTGTGGTCATGACCCCATGCCTTATTGTCCTCCAGCAGGCCCAAGCCTAGCCTCACCCTCTATAGGTCTTGCGAGGTTGGTAGGGAGCGGGGTCGTGATAAACAGTTCTTGAGATACTATCTCGTTGGATATTTGGTCAGTAAAGAACGACCATGGGGGTAGGCTAATATGTCCCGCGTAACCAAAACCCTGCTTTAGAGTATGTTGAACTGTTGTGGTCTCAATAACAGTAATGGGTGCTAATATTCCCTTTCCATCATTCAACCCTTGATTGCTGGACCGCTCATAGTCCATCTTCCTCATAATTTCATGAGCCTTAGGACTATATAAATCCCATTGCAACATTACCGCAACGTTGACATAGGGGTTACTTTGAGGCTTCTTCTGAAAATCTATGCTTTGGGCTTTTGGAGCGAAACCTGGTAGATGAGCGGAAACAGGTTTTGGAGGCCTCACCTATTTCATCTTGGCTTTCCCTTTTCTTATGATTTCAACTTGATCGAGCAAACTCCGTACTTGTTCTTTCAATTCAGCAATAGTGGCTTGCCTTTGAACTTCATATTGCTGTGCCAAATTGTCGACAAAGTCACGAGAAGGGGAAGAAGGGCACTTGTCACCCGCTGATGGACAACTCATGTTTCCATAGTAGGGGTTGGAGAGTGCAAGAATTTCTGAAAGTTTTGCTTGCAGCTGGCCTGGTTTGTAAGGTAAGAATTATCCTCCTCCCTTTCCAAAACTGGGATATGCAAAACCTAGGGAATTTCAAAGACTTTGATAGGGTCATGTTAATAGAGAGGTGGAGAAGTGAGGTAGATATTACCTTCCTTCTTTTTGGGGACTGGGATACGTAAAACCTCGGGGATTTTCATGACTTTGAGGGAATCTTGCTGGTAGGGGGTTTGGGGTATGCAGCAAACATTGTCCTTTTCAATAGGTAAGACTTTAGATATTTGTAATACCTTATGCTGATTAGGGGGATAATTGGTTTGCGAGGTATGGTAAGTATCATTCTCCTCTCTTAGAGAGACTGGAATGTGCAAGACCTTTTGATCAGCCTTCTGGTCTATCCTAGCTTGCCGTGCAGCCTCGGCTTCTAAGAAGGGAATAGGGATATGTAACACCTTCATGTAACCATGAGCATATGTGATTGTCGGTGTTAGAGGGTTTAAATCAGTTGCTTCTTTTTTAACTCACTCAACCTGGGCTACCACCAGAGTGGATTCTTGTAAATGCAAGATATGAGATGAAGCTTCCCTTTTGCAGGTTAGGGGAGTCACTTCTTTTGGGGAAGTGGGAAGTTTTTCATTAATTGAAGTTAAGGGAATCACTTTTCTTCTTGAAACATGAGATTAAGTGATCTCGCTATGTCTTCCACATCTTTGTGAGAGTTTGAGCAGTCTCACTCAACTTTGGGTTTGTAAAGGTCTTCACTGGTAACATGAGCTCTTTGGAGAGTACTGGGTCTGTAAAATAGTACTTAGCGTCAACATAGTGTGACTCAGTAATAGGAAACGACTTTTTATCAGCATAGACCATTGGTCAGGGCCAGGTTTTCTTGGTGAGAGAAAACCCTCTCTCAAACAACCGCGGAGAGTCCACGCACGTTACATGTTTTAAGCGTGTGTGTGTACTCTTCTTGGTGTAGATAGGTGCCAACAATGAGAGATATTTTTTTGACAAGGGTACGTTTAAGTGCCTACCTTGTCGTTTGTGGGTCCGGAGATATGCCCCTGCAGTCGCCCTCTTAGAGAAGTTACGAAGCCCTCTGGCTATCTGCCAGCGCGATTTGGATACGAACTCTCCTCAAACTTCAACAAATTGTCTCGTTCTGTTGTTCCAAAACTTGCAATGTGAATTCGAAGGCACTCCTCTATAATGGTTCATTCAAGTAGAGATTGGCTCTCAAAGGAAGGATAAAGGAGAAGTTATGACAAAAATCCTTTTATCCACACAAACGCTATGAAACTTGACAATCAGAGCGACTAAAGAATCAAAACTCTCTCCACTACCAACTCAGGATGACTCTACCCGAGTGAGTGAGGGTGAGAGCATGTATATCTATCGTAGCTCAACTCAACTATACAGAGAGGAAGTTAGAGTAGTGATTTGAGTGTTAAAACTCTTGAGATGGTCCTTAGAGGTATCGAGTCTAGTGTATGACAGATAGCGAGATACTACTGATATACAAGAAGGAACAAGGAACAATGAAGGGAAGAATGCGTTACCAAAAGTTGGGGATGTGCGTTACTGCGGTTCCATATGAAAAAGGGTGTAGTACGAGAGAGAAAGAATGGAGCCGCAGGTTTGTTGTGGCCACGCTCAAAGGAAAGGAGAGAAGAGAAAGGTGAGGGAATAACGAGACTGCATGTTTGTTGTGTTCATCAATGTTTGCAAAACTGGCTGGTGAGATCGCTATCGTTGGGGTAGCCAGTCTGGTTAGGGCCGATTTTACGACACACCTCATACGACGGCACTAAACCGGCGGTATTTAGTCCAAACCGGCTGGTTTTTTCTAATCGGTCCGGTTTACCATTTTAACGCCTAAATAATGTTGTTTTCAACACATTAAATAACGACCGTTATTTGACACATGCCTGTTATTTTTCACATAACAAGATTTTGCAGCTTTTGTTTATTCCATTTTCCGGTTTTTTTTTTCTTTCGGCCAACTATTGATGTTATACATTAGAAAGTTTTTCTAAATCATAGTTTATTGAATCAAAAGTCGAAAAACAAAGAGTTATTGGCGGATTGAAATGGGGATTTTTGAAAATTAAAAATTTCCTCCATTCTATCAAATGCAGCTTCAATACCTCATATATTTTCATAAAAATGGAGGGCCTTGATTCATTGTTGAACAACTTTTACATATTTCTATTTTTCCAAGATGATGAAGAGTTGTGGTTGTTTTGATCCCAAATCGATTTCTGATCAATCAATTGATCGATATTTATTGAATTGATCACTGAAGTTTGAACATAAAGGCCTCATCTATCAAATAAACTAGTTATTTTTATTTACTAATGATTAAAGGTTTTACATCGATTTTTCTTTTGCTGTGTTTTTTTCCTGAAATTTTTGTGAGGTGAAAAATCTGCAATTTTTTGAACAAAGATCTCAATAGTGAATGTATCTTCTTGAAATTTGGAGCATTTGATTCTTAATTGAAGTATCTATCATATCCCTTTGTCAATTTGATAAAAAATTGAAGGATTTGGGGTTGATTTTGAGTCTAAAGTTTATATGTTCTTTGGCTTGATTTTAGGGTTCTTAAAAAATTTTTGTTTTTTTAATAAACTTATGTTTTATTTTTATAAAAATATGTTATTTGTGATGAATATGAGAAAAAAATTAAAGATTATGTTTTTACTTTTTTTTTATATTTTTGGTGAGTTTGTTGGATTGTTTTTGATGTTATATATTTTTTTCTACAAAAATGTGTTTTTTTTTATGTAATATGAGAAAAAAATAATTTC
>NW_006498435.1:3290603-3306135 GCF_000471905.2 Amborella trichopoda
TGCCCCAATCTAGTCGGTGGGGAAGGGCTGGTCTGGATTTCACCCAGTACCTTCCTATCTTCTTTGGCTCTAAGTGGGTGCCTTGCTTAAGGGCGTTACCCCACATCAGTGGCTTTATTTGTAACAACTGAGGGCCCTATGTGGGCTTGATCCCAGTGTTGCAAGAACTTTATTTTGGCTCTGAGGCTAGCTAGTAGGTGCCCTTAGTGGGCTTTGCCCAAATCTAGTCGGTGGGGAAGGGCAAGTCTGGATTTCACCCAGTACCCTCCAATCTTCTTTGGCTCTGAGTGGGTGCCTTGCTTAAGGGCGTTACCCCACATCTGTGGCTTTATTTGTAACAACTAAGGGCCCTTGGTGGGCTTGATCCCAGTGTTGCAAGAAATTTATTTCGGCTCTGAGGCCAGCTAGTGGGTGCCTTTGATGGGCTTTGCCCCAATCTAGTCGGTGAGGATGGGCTAATATGGATTTCTCCCAGTACCTTCCAATCTTCTGCTGTAATTTGTTGAAGTCATCTTTGGTCAAAAGTTGCATGAACCTATTTATCAGTCCAAGCGGCCCTTTGGGTTTTCACTTGATTTGGATAGAAGTGGCGCGATAACAATGGTTTTACTAACTCCTTTTCGAGGCTCTTTTACCCTTGACTTTGAGGTCACATCCACCTTTGATTTTCATTTTTACTCATGACACCCTTTCGGGCTTTCACCATGCCCGGTTTTTTCATTTTCAGGACACTTTTACCCATGGCTTCATGGTCATGCCCGCCTGTCATTTTTACTCATGGCGCTCTTGTGGTTTTCACCATGCCCAATTTGTTTTTATTTGGGCAATTTTACCCATAGCTTTGTGACTTTGTCTGCTTGAAGCTCACTTTTACTCATGATGATCCTCATCGGATGCTCATCATGTCTGGCTTCTTTTTTTATTTAAAGGGATCCTTTTTCCTTAACAATGTATATGACAGAGGATTGCGTTTGCATAAGGCTCCCTGGGTTAATAGGTACCCTAGGTGAGCTGTAAGAGGATGGAGGTGTGACATAGCCACGTGCTTGTGCAGGAAGGCACACCATGGCTGCGTCATGCGTGTACGTGTGAAGAGCTGGAGAAAGCTTTTTTTTTACAAAGTTGTGGAGCAGTGTCAAGGAGGCGAAAGGTTTCTATGACGGGCCCTCTAGTAGATGAAGCATTGCTAGGAAGGCGAAATGTTTTTGTGACTGACCCGAGAGCGGATGAAGGGTTGTCAAGGAGGTGAAGCGTTTCTGTGATGGACCCGTTAATAAGAGCGGCTTATAAACGTAGAGGTAGAGAGGGAGAAGGGCATTCTTGCCTTCGATTTCCCTATTTCTTTGGCCACTTTTTTTTTTTCTACAGAGAGAGAAAGAGAGCTCTCGCTTTTGAAGCATTCCTCTATGATGCCATGGCCTTAGCTAGCACAAGCGTTCGAGCCTTAAAATGTTCTTTTTGAATTTTTCTTCTTTTTACCTTTTGTTCTTGATAAAAATCTTTCACAATTTCCCCTTTTTCTCCTTTTTACTTCTGCGCACCAAGTGTTTGATGCTATGTTTAGTGCATCTTTTGGCACACATCTTTACCTTGGCTCTCTTTTGTGCATAGCCTTGCTTTTAGATTTAGGCGTCATGAACACCTTATTTCTTTTCAATCATCTCTTTCCTTTGTTTTTGATGTTTTTGATACCTTTTGATTTATTTTGCATCATTTTTTGTCTCACAGCACATCCAAGCATCACCTTTGTGGGTGAAGATGTTCAGCCTCACGAAGGTGCTGATGATGATCCTGTGATCAATAGTGAGCTCGTTCCTCCAGATCTTCGAGGCTTGTTTGAGATTCTGAAAACAAAGTTCAAGGCTGTGCACAAGATTATGAAGGTTATCAGGCCTAAACCGAATCTCATCCATTAAAAAGTTATGGCGGGTTATGGTGATTCTTACTAGTCTGTAACCCTTTGCATGATGGTTGCCCTCTTGAATGATTTGGGCAACTTCAACATTCAGCGCCTGGGCGAATTGCAAATATGTCCAGCAGGTGATCATCCTCTCGGATCATTGCTCGTTATTGCTCCCTTGACTACCATCTAGTTCTTCGACTTAAACTAGTGGTAAGAACAAAAAGGGGTACTTTTTTGGGTATTTCAAGCTTACTTTGAAATAAAAGATACTCATGTCTTGAAGAAGCCACAGTTTGGAAGGAGGAAGTGATGCACTTGGAGGCCACATCCATAGGTGGAAAATCCATTCAAAACAAATCATTCTCTTTGTAGACACTGATAATTGTAACCACAGTTTTATAATCTTTTTTGTTCATGAAATAAAACTTCCTTTAGCTTGAATTTTCTTTCTTGATTTATGGCTTGTATTTCTTCTTTCTCATGGTTTGCATTCTCTTCTATCTTCTTGTGATAAGTTCTTATCTCCTTTGAAAGTGGGGGTAAGAAATGGACCAAGATACTTGCTTTGCTTAGGAGGTACACTAGATTTTGGCCTGTGTGGCTTCAATGCCCTCTCGGGTTTTCACTCAAGCCCTTAGGGTGTGAGCCATTTTTGGTTTTCCTGTAGTCAGTCCTTATCTCCTTTGAAAGTGGGGGTAAGAAATGGACTAGGGGATTTGCTTTGCTTGGGAGGCATGCTGGATTTTTCGACTGTGTGGCTCAAATGTCCTCTAGGGCTTTCATCCAAGTCCTTGGGGTGTGCGCCAATTCTGGTTTCACAAAGACCTCGTACACATTTTATTTTTTATTTTTGGAAGTTTACCCACTGAGGTTCCAATATGTGTAGATAGTACAAGGAGCATAGCTCACTTGCCTACCAAGTGTAATTGTGCACGAGTGTGTTCTAAGCCCTTGGCTAAGCCAAGGATTTGTGTGGGTGTGTGAATGAATCCATGTGTTCGCACGCATGAGAGAAGTAATAGTAATGGCCTCAAGAGGGAAGGATTGAGAACATTTGGCAGGGTCGTATGTGTGCCTACCTAGAAGTGGAGAGGATGGCTTCCTAACAGAGCTGCACACACTAGCAGAAGAACAGAGCATATACACGCAGTGGAGCCATGCCACAATGTAGAGCCTCGGAGTCACATGATCTTTGCACTACCCTATGCATAGTGACGAAACCATGCTACGTTTGAACTTTCCTGCGTCGGAACTGCGTGACATTCATGTTTTCTTGTGATGGAGCCACACGCCGTACGCATGTTCCTGTATAGAGTAGTTGTATGTCATTTTTGACGTACTTCCATGAGCCCATGAGAATAAGGAGAGAGCCGGCGATAGCCTAGTCTCGCGGGTTCACGAAACACCCGCAGTCCAAGATTGTGTTGAGAAATAACGCCTCCAGCCTAGTGACCTGGGTTCGGTGCCTCACCACCGAAGAAGGACCCTCCACTGTAACACCATGATAGAGGCTGCAACGGGGCACTAGACCATTGCCATTGTGCTCGAAATGTTAAGAAACCCCCGAGGACCAAATTTGGGCTCAATCGGACCTTTCTAAAAGGATCTATGCTCATTCGACCTCACGATTGGTGGGTTTTACCTTGGCGCGATGCGGCTTCACCAAACCAGTCCCGAAAAGGGAGCTGCTCAATGTTTTTCGGCGGCAACTTCTCTAACCTATGGCGCCTACCTCTGAAATCAGACCAAGCCCAAATGTTGACATGTTCTAGATCATGCCAACCCCATCATTTTGACCTAAGGCACTCATTATGGCATGACCTGGAACCCTTACTATTCTGAAAAGAAAGGTAGTCGGAGAAACCAGGATCGAGAAAAAGCCCAACAAGCACCGGATTTTGTGAAGCATAGCTCGAAATCCAGGCTATGGATTGACGAGAGGAAGAGTTCAAAAGAACCACCTTGCACAGAGTTACATTCTGGTGCGACTTTTGAAATCAATGCTCTGTTCCATGAATGTGAGTCCTCAGGTCACCAGAGAAACAAATCCAGATGGTTTTCGGAATCCCTTTCTTCGGTAACCTTCTAAAAAAAACTAAAGATGCAACCAACTTGATGTAAAACGACTACAACGACCTCCTCTCTAACTTGCAAGCAGAGCCAGGGGCTAAAACGACACAGCTCAGACATGCATTGGCAAACAGAGTTTGAAAAACTGGCTCGACATTCACCCCGGGGAAGAATGCTACCATAACACGATTGCAAGGCATCAAAATGTTCACAATCGGGAGCAGAACAAAGATATATTGTTGAAAAAGCCAAACAATTGCCTGAAGTTGCAAAACCAGCTTCCAAGGTCTTCCCATGGCGGAGCAGCCTACACGTAGGGACGGTCTCGTCATTCGAGCAAAAGATCATAGGGACATTTTGGTCATTTGCACCTAATTTTTGGATTTGTTTTCAATTTTTTAATTGTAATTAAGCTTGACTTTTGAGCGTTCACCCTTGTTTGGTGAAACCCTATATAAGTAAGCTAAACTCACTAGTAAAGGAGGAGAAAATTTGCTCCAAAAGGTTCCCCTTGTGGACCAATACCCCAAAGGTTGGGAAGAATCATGGCTAGCTCATTCTTTCTTCGTCTCATTATGTGAATCCCTAGCCCATTCGGGAGAGAAGAGAGGAAGAGAGAGAAACTTTGTAAGGGAGGGTACCCTTGAGTGTGCGGTCCCATGGAAACCCCGGTCGCATGGCTCATCCCATTTCCCCCAAGCCGAGTCACTCCTCTCTCTCTCTCTCTTTATTCCTCCCACTTCCCCGTGCGTGACCCCGTCCGCGTAGAAGCCCCCCTGTCCGTCCGTGAGCCCGCAGATGTATCCTAACCTGCAGGGTTTTTCCCTCAACTTTTATCTATGCCCCTTTAGTGGCTAGCAAACCCTTCTGAAAGGGCACTCAGGGAGGAGGGACATTAGGATTCCAGCCCTATAGCACGAAAAGAGTGAAAAGAGAGAGAGAGAGACATTGAGAACCTGAGACGGGCTCCTGTCCAGACCGTGCTAACAAGCAGCCCGAGGGCTTCGTAATTGCTCTAAGAGGGCCATCCGCCAAGCCGCATCCCCGTTCCCCCAGACAGCAAAAGAGCGGTTTGTGCTCCAGTCACAAAATCTCTCTCACTGTCGGCCTCCTATCCGCAAGCAGGAGGCCCCGAGCGACCACAACACACTAGACCTTCGCGGTTGTTCAAGAGAGGGTTTCCTCATCCCCGCATGAAAGGAAACCAGGACCCCACTGACATTAGTTGACGACTCCACTGGGGATGTGTCACCCTATTGTTGGCTTGAGCCGTCTCCTAGTACGAATCTCTCTGCCATCTCTTTCCACTCTTGCTATGGGATCCACTTATCCCTCTTTCCTCTGAGTCGAGGAGTTCTATATCCCCATACCTGCGGCTGCTCAGGGTGAGGCTCGACCGTTCGGTCCTCCCTCCCGTGCGTGCCCTCTATGCGGCCACGTTGGTCAACCATCTCTGCCTCAGCTGAGGAAGTTCGGGGCATGGGCCCACTGGCCCTACGCCTCGAGCATTAAGGGAGAGTCCCTTAGTACCCACTACATGAGCAAGTCTACTATCGCCGCCTCACTAAAACACTCTGCTGCTAGCAGCCCTCGTGCTGCCACTCTCCCTCACTCGGTTGGTCCTGACAGGACCTCCGTTGCCGTAGGTAGCTAAAGAGTGACCCCGCCTGCATCACAAAGGGGCGTTGCCAACACTGACACCCCTATGCACGCACCACATGCAGACAATAATCATGTCGCCTTGTGCGGTTACTCCACCACGCACACCCATGTCTATAAACTCCCTAGCGGCCTAACTGTCATAATAATGAATCAAGGCAAGAAGCAGCCTACTCTGGTCCCTCCAACACTTTTGAGTCGCTTCCGGCCCGTGTGTAGCTCTAGTGGGCCTGACGCCACCCGTGCCATGCATGTTAGCCCCACAGCTCAAGGCAGCCCAGAGGTTGGCCCCCGACCGGCACACGACTTCCAAGACAATTAGAAGTCCTCCAAGTAAGCTCACCAGTATACGGGAGGCCCGATAGCCTCACTAGTTGGATAGGTGCCGCATTCTGACCACCCCAAAGGGAGGAATGGGTTACCCATTTCCAACTGTTCTTACGTTGAGAATTCTCGAAAGGTGCTCGAGTTGCCATCAGAAAACCAAGCGGTTACGACTAAGCGGTAGAGTCCGAACCTGTTCTGCCAGGCAGGAATGCGAAAGAAAAGTGAGACGGAGAGGCGTTTCCCCCTAAAACCTACATGCAATCTATTACCAGAATCAGCTTCAAGGGCGCATGAGCGGTCTAGCCAAACAGCCCTCAGGGATGACCCCTAGCCAAGGGCGGCAAACATGCCAAGATGGGACCTATATAGCCTCGAAGCCCATCGTATTATGAAAAAGATGGATTACAAGATGACCAGCAACCATGGTCTGAACAACGGCAAGGGAATGTTGGCCCCATTTGCCATAATCAAGGCCTTATCGTTCCGGTATCGCAAGAAGGAAGGCCTTGGTTACTGGGGGCATTTGAGAGCCCCGTGGCCATCGTCCCCTTTTGAGCAAGCACCGCATATAACGGCGACGCGAGAGCCTACTTCGTCCCCCTGACAGCCAGCCTGTGACACTGAAATGAGGGAAGAGACCTAGGAGGCCCCCCTAACAGAGCTAGTGCTCGGGGTTCTAAGAACGCACTCTTTGGCCGAGGTTGAGTCATCAATTGCCGATGAAGAAATGAAAGAGGTGCCCGAAATCCAAGAAGATGGCGGATAGGCCAGGACAGACGATTTGGAGGAAATAAACCTGGGTAGCAAAATCGATCCGAGACCCACCTTCATCTCTGCTACTATGACCCCTCAGGAAAAGTAGGAGTACATTGAATTCTTGAAGGCCAACCGGGACGTGTTTTCCTGGCATTACGAGGAAATGCTCGGCCTTGACCGGTGCGTGGTGGTTCACAGGTTCGGAATCGCCTCATTGTGTAGACCTGTTAAACAAAAGCCAAGGAGATTCAGGCCCGATCTTGAAATTCAGATCGAGGTAGAGGTCGATAATCTCAAAGTAGTGTGCTTCATTCGAGAGGTGAAATACCCAAAATGGCTGTCTAATATTGTTCCAGTCAAGAAGAAAAATGGGTAGATCAGAGTCTGCATTGACTTCCATGACCTAAACATGGCCTTCCCTAAAGATGACTTCCCCCTTTTGTTCATGGAGTTACTGATCGATTCCGTCACTAATTACCAGGCCTTCTCGTTCATGGATGGGTATGCCGGTTATAACCAAGTGCGGATGTCCTCGGAGGACAAAGAATCCATGGCTTTTTGGACACCAAAAGGTGTCTTCTGTTACACAATGATGGCCTTTAGCCTAAAACATGCAGGTGCCACTTATCAAAGAGCCATGACCACTGTCTTCGAGGACATGCTGCACGAGGAAGTCGAATGCTATGTAGATGACCTCGTTGTCAAATAAAATAGTAGGGGGAACCATATAGAAAATCTCGGAAAGGTCTTCACAAGACTACGCCTCCATCAACTCAAAAGATTCCTCGGTTTCATTGTCTGGTATAGAGGATTGGAGATTGAGGCCCTCAAGATCAAAGCCATTCAAGAGATGCCGCGGCCAAGAAATCTGCAAGAGCTCAAGTCCCTCCAGGGTCAATTGGCCTACAAAAGCAGATTCATCTCTAATCTATCAGGGAGGTGTCGGCCCTTCTCCCATCTCTTGAAGAAGGAGGTCCCCTTCGAATGGGAAGCGGCGGGTCAGGAAGCTTTTGACAGCATCAAAAGCTACTTGCTCAATCCCCTGGTTCTCTCTGCACCCATCCCAGGGAGGCTCCTTATCTTATACGTGACCGCGCTTGATGAGTCACTCGGAGCTCTCCTCGCTCAGAACAATGACGAGGGGAAGGAAACGACCTTGTATTACCTGAGCCGTAGGCTGCGAGGAGTAGAGGCCAATTACTCACCAATAGAGAAGACATGTCTAGCCCTTATCTTTGCAGTGCAAAAATTGTGCCATTACCGGCTTGCCCAACGATTCAACTTGTCTCTTATGCTGACCCTATAAAATACCTATTATCTTGCCCTTGCTTGATGAGGCGACTCACCAAGTTGTCCTTGCTCCTCATGGAATTCGACATCACATATGTGCCACAAAGGGCTGTCAAAGGTTAGGCCCTCTCGGACTTCCTAGCCGCTCACCTGCTCCCGGCGGACACCCCCACAACAGACGATTTATCGAACGAAGATATTTTTAACGTGGAAAGCCTTGGCGGCTGGAGGATGTATTTCGATGGGGCTTTCCAGTCCGAGAAAGGTGGAGCAGGTGTAGTATTCGTCACTCCTAGAGAAGGATTAATCCCCTTTTCCTTCTCTCTCTGGAGGGTAGGGTCGCATAACAAGGTGGAATACCAGCCGCTCATCATAGGCCTGGAAAATGCCCTCCACCTGGATGCGAAACACTTAAAAATCTACGATGATTCAGAGCTTATTATCAGACAACTCAAAGGATATACGACATGAGGAGGGAAAGTCTCAAACCCTACTTCAACATCACTAAGTCGCTAATAGCCCGGCTTGGTGAGGTGACTTTGAAGCACGTACCTCAGAGGCTTAACACCCAGGCAGACGCACTTGCCAAGTTAGGGGCAACGATCGAGATGTCATTAAAGAACCCCACACCAATATGGTTAGCAAAGTGGAGATGCTTCTAATTCATGGAAGGGTCCAAGGAGGAACATCAGGCAAAATAATTGCTCGAGCAGCGCCACCCCATCTCAGTCGCAGCACATGCTGGCGGCTTTCAAGACCCACCCGGTCCCCTCACCACTGCCACAAAAGGGGGACACGAGAGCAGAGAGTGCGCGGCTGCGGACCGCGTGTGTGCAGAGATAGAACAAGTGACTAACTGATGCTCCCCCATAAAGGCGTATTGCTACATAGCCGGTTACATGATGTTCTTGTTGAACAGAACAAAATCAAGAGGTCAGCCACGCGGTTTGTGCGCCAAGACGACACTCTGTTTTGAATCTCCTGTAATGACATGCTACTCAAGTGTATCAGACACGACGAGTCAATGCATGTCCTCACGGAGGTTCATTCTGAGGTGTGTGGAATGCACCAATTGGGCCCCAAGCTCTTCCACAGGATCATGCGGATATGCTATTACTGGCCCACATATGCGCGGATTCAATTACATTCACAAAAAGCTATCCAGTTTGCTAGATCCATGCAGGTTTCGTTCACCAGCCTTCCGAGCCTCTACATCCAACGGTGGCATCTTGGCCCTTCGCTCACCGGGGTATGGACATTGTGGGCCCTATTGACCTGCCCTCCTCTTTAGGGCACATGTTTATACTCGCCGCGACATATTATTTTTCTAAGTGGGCTGAAGTGATTCCCCTCAGGAAAGTCCTGGGTACTGCAGTGGCTGACTTTGTTCGCCATCACATTATATATAGATTCGGAATTTCGGACCGAATCACTTTTGATAACGATCCCCAATTTCGCAATAGCCAGATTAGCAAGTTAATCGAGAAGTTTGGGTTTACATGGAAGTACTCGATCATGTACCACCCGAGAGCTAACGGTGCTGTTAAAGCATTCAACAAAACATTATGCACCGCCTTAAAGAAATCCGTCACTGCCACGAAAAGGAATTAGCACGAGAAGCTTCCGGAGACGCGTTGGGCCTACCGCATCACGACACAGGGGCCAACACAGTCCGCTCCCTACTCAGTAGTGTACGGAGGTGAGGCCGTCGCTCCGTTGGAAATTCAATTACCATCCCTGAGAGAGCCGCTCTCTGCTGTCAGGAGCTAGATGCACTCGATGAGGGAAGGCGTCAGGCGCAATAGAGCCTTGAAGCCCACAAAAATCATATGAAAAGGGCTTTCGATCGATCCATCAGAATAAGAGCCTTCTCCATGGGCGAGCTTGTTTTGGTAGTAAGAACCCATTGTTACCCATGGCCAAACAAGAGGAAAATTCGTGCGAAAATGGGAGGGCACATTTGTCGTGCGGAAGGTTTTCCCCAACGGTGTATACCTACTAGTTAATGACAAAGATTGGAGGTCATGCCACTGATCAATGATAGATATTTAAAGAAATACTACCCGTGAGCAGAGTTCTAGGGCAAGCGAACCCTCACCCTTGTTTCGCCCCCATATACGGGATCCCTTGAGGTCCCTCTAAAAAAAAAAACAAAGACAAAAAAATGCAAGATCTTTTGAAAATTGGCTACGACGCATTCCCCAAGGGTTGGGATGAAAACCCGCAAGGGCATCCCAACCATCACCATGCAGCACGCAGCAACTGCCCCAAGGGCACATCGGGAATTTCATCGGCCAGTCCTTACCCCCATCATCAACAGGTACAAGGACTGCACCAGCCCACACAAAAAAAGAAGAGGAGCAGCAAGCGAAGAGGCAAGCTAAAGAGGAAGGAGTTCTTTTTATTCCATGAACAAAAGGATTACAGATTTGTCGTTATAGTTCGTAACTACAAGAAAAAAAAGTATATCCATTCTGGGGTAAACCCCTCCGCAAACTCTTCCACCTCCTCGCCAGAGTGGTCTCCTCCATGAGAGGGTATCACCCTCTTCCAGCATGCTTTGGAGAAGAGAGAGAGTTACTCCTCCTCTTTCCAATCACCTTACATAAGTGAAGAGCTGTGGGCTCCTCGGAGGGGGTAATACACTCGAAATGCCTAGGTGCACCGCCCCCACCAACAATGCAATAGGCCCCCAATGCCTCATACACGGCCACGGGCTTCACGCCATGGGTCCCGCATAAATAGAGGAGCATCACAGCAAGAAGCGCGCCTTCTGTTGCGAGTCCATCGTCGCCTCCACATGGGTGAACACCTTCACAATGAAGGCCAACGCCTGTGCGCACCCCAAAGGTCGATGTTAAGCAGTCAGTCCCCCATAGTGGGCATCCTCACCGACCAGGGTCTCTAAAGAAAACAAAGTTTCCGCTCTACCTCCCCACAAAGGAGCATCCAAAAAGGAACTTCGCCTAAAAAAGGAGAAAAGCTGCAATCATGCTTTCCTACTTAGCCCCTTTTAAAGGCTTAGGCTCATAAAACCTTGCTGCTTCTCGAGCGCCCTGTCGCTCAGCTGCTCAGCCACGTGTCGCTATAATGGCAACCGTGACATTTAAACCTTCTAACGCCTCACCTACCAGGTGTTACACACGAAGCGTCATGGTCAAATCTCATGCCACCACACTGCCAGCCGGGCATATCAACGGATCACTCAAGCAGATTTTAGGCCAGGGCATTGGCACCACGTGGAACCCTCCACCTGACCTCTCCCAGCATGCAAGCACTGTGTCAGACAAGTGCCGCCTCGACAAACTCCGCTCTCTCGGGGCATGTCAACATTTTGCCCCCTGGGGCATGCATTCTTAACGCCCCCTTGGGGCATGTTTTTGCCATCTCCAAGACCCCGCGGGTGCCATCATCAACCACCCCATGAATGCCATCTTTAGCCCGGTTGATGCCATCATCAACCACCCCGCGGATGCCATCTTCAACCCCGCCGGTGCCATCATCAACCACCCCGCGAGTACCATCAGTAAAACCCCACGGATGCCATCATCAACCACCCTGCGGATGTCATCAACAACCTTGTTGGTGCTGCCACCAAGACCCTGTGAGTACCATCTCCACCATACCCCGTGGATGCCTCTTCACCCTGCGGGAGTCTCTTCACTCCATACTTCCCATAGACACCATTGTCACTGACCTCGCATGGACACAACCCTCATGGGTCCCTACAAAGCAACTCTTCAGGGCAGTGCCCCGAGAAAAAAAGAAAAACAAAAAAAGAAGAAGAAAGACACCCCACTTTGGCTCCCTACCGCTACAACCAACCAGAGGCGGGTCACATGCTCAAGACTCTTAAGACTCCTCTGTCAACGTTCACTGTACGAGTGACCTCTCTCCCCCTCTCAAAAAAAAAAGATGAAGAAAGAAGCCAAGAGTGATGGCAACCATCACGAGTAAAAGAAAAAGAGTTTCAAGCAGATATAGCCGGAAAAAAAAAGGGGGGGGGGGGGGGGCTATGGGTAAAATTGCCCAAAAAAAAACCCAGAGGGCACGGTGAAAATACGCAAAGGACACCATGAGTAAAATGACTGGTGGGCATGGTCATGATTAAAAGAGTCCTAAAAAATCCGGGCATGGAGACAACCGGCAAAGGGCACCATGAGTAGAAGCGAAAACTAACGGGTGGGCGTGACCTCAAAGTCAAAGGTAAAAGTGCCCCAATAAAGGATAGGGTGAAAAACAATATGTTGGTGCCATGTCCCCTCGGCCTCAGTGAAAACTCGCAAAGGGTGCCCAAGCCGAAACCCCTGCTTCTGGCCTTCTGCCCAAACTTCCTCACTATGGCCTCAGTGCCTTCCAAAAAAAAAAAACAAACTCTAGCTCTAGTGCCTTCCAAAAAAAAAAACAAACTCCGGCCCCAGTTCCTTAAAAAAAAAACAAACTCCAGCCCCAGTGACTTCCAAAAAAACAAACTCCAGCCTTAGTGTCGTTCAAAAAAAAACACCGCCCCAGTGCCTTCCAAAAAACATACTCCAGCCCCAGTGATTTCCAAAAAAAAAAAAAACAAACTTTGGCCCCAATGCCTTCTAAAAAAAAAAAAAAGAACTCCGGCCCCTGTGCCTCCAAAATATTTTTGACCTCAAAGCCCTCTTCTTTTATCCCGAGCCTTAGTGCCGCCTTCTTATTTTCGGCACTAAAGCCTTAGTGTTCCGATGCCACCCTTTTATCCTGGGCCTTAGTGCCGCCTTCTTATTTTCGGCACCGGAGCCTTAGCGTTCCAGTGTAACCCTTTTATCCCGAGCCTTAGTGCCGCCTTCTTATTTTCGGTACTAAAGCCTTAGTGTTCTAGTGGCACCCTTTTATCCTGGACCTTAGTGCCACCTTCTTATTTTCGGCTCTAGAGCTTTAGTGCTTTGGTGCCACCCTTTTATCACAGGCCTTAATACCACCAATACACAAAAAAAAAATCCTTTCCACCTCTTCTTCCCATCAAACTCTTACAGGTAGGGTGAAGTCCCCTAAAATGAGACCACCCCTGAAGTCATCATCCTATCACACCTAGACAATTGGGATGAGCTAAGCAACCTTCAGCCACGCCAGTAGGATGTAAGCCAAATAGGTACGATGCCTACCATCCCAAGGTGAAGTTCCCAAAAATGGGACCACTTCTGAGGCCATC
Organism: Amborella trichopoda; assembly: GCF_000471905.2. The sequence continues at coordinate 3,303,788 of NW_006498435.1, forward strand.
GTCCTATCACGCCTAGACAATCGGGACGGGCCAAGCATCCCCCAGTCACTCAGTACGACGTAAGCCGAAGATGTACATTATCTACCTTTTCTTCCTCCACCTACCTTCAAGCCTCCAAGGTGAAGTCCCCTAAAATGGGACCACCTTGAATGCCATCCTCCTATCATGCCTGGACAATCGGGACAAGTCAAGCAACCCCCAGCTATGCCAGTAGAACGCAAGCCGAAGAGGTACCTTGTTTGCTCCTGGTGTTTCTGTTGGATAGGAATAAAGCTCACAAGAAGGGTGCCTACCAACTGGAACGTCAGGACCTCCTCGGCCAGAATGGGATAAAACTTACAAGAAGGGCCCCCCAATGGCTGGAAAACTAAGAGTCTACGTTGGGAAGTTGTAAGCCTGTGGACTGCAGAATATCAGTGCAGTCTCCCAAACAGGAAAAATAGACTTTAGCGGAACCTGGAGAAAGCCCCTAAAAAAGGCACCCGACCACTGGAAACCATTTTGGTCACCCCCAGTCAAGGGAAAAGCTCAGAAAGGTCTACCCCTTGAGGATTGTGCTGTGCCGGTGATCAAGAAGAAAAATATGACCGAGAGACAAAAAACTCGTCTTCGCAAGGATTCGTCAGATGAGCTATTACATTAAATTATTTTGAATGTTGAACTTCTCGCTTCTCTCGAAGCGTAACATCCGGCGGGGCAAGTTGTTGTACGTCATTTTTGATGTACTTTCATGGGCCCATACGAATAAGGAGAGAGTTGATGACAGTCTAGACTCGCGGGTTCATGAAACACCCACAGTCTAGGACTGTGCCAAGAAATAAAGCCTTCAGCCTAGTGACCTGGGTTTGGTGCCTCAGCACTGAAGAAAGACCCCTCCACTATAGCCTCACGATAGAGGCTATAATGGGGCACCAGACCATTGCCATTGTGCTTAGAATGTTAAGAAACCCCTAAGGACCAAATTTGGGCTCATTTGGACCCCTCTAAATAGGTCTATGCTCATGCGGCCTCACGCCTCACGATTGGTGGGTTTTACCTTAGTGCGATGCGGTCTCACCAAACTAGTCCCGAAAAGGGGACTGCGTCAATGTTTTCTGATGGCAACTTCTCCCACCTATGGCGCCTTTCTCTAATATCAAACCATGCTCAAATGTTAACATGTTCTAGATCATGTCAGCCACGTCATTTTGACCTAAGGCACTCACTATGGCATGTTTGGGAACCCCTACTATTTGGAAAAGAAAGGCATTCGGAGAAACCAGGGCCGAGAAAAAGTCCAACAGGCATTGGATTTAGTGAAGCATAGCCCAAAATCCAGGCTATGGATTGACGAGAGGAAGAGTTCAAAAGAACCAGCTCACGTAGAGCGACATTCTAGTGTGACTCTTGCATTCGATCCTTTGTTCGATGAATGTGAGTCCTCAGGTCACCAAAGAAACAAATCCTGATGGTTGCCGGAATCCCTTTCTCTGGTAACCTTCCAAAAATGATAAAGATGCAAATCTACAACAAATCAACCTCCAAACTTGTTGCAAAATGACTTTAACGACCCACTCTCTGACTTGCAAGTAAGCTAGGGGCTAAAACGACGCAGCTTGGACATGCATTGGCAAACAATGGTTGCAAAACTAGCCGGACATTCACCCTTGAGAAGAAAGCCACCTTAGCATGAATGTACGGCATTAAAATGCTCACAATCGAGTGCAGAACGAAGATATATTGCTAAAAAATCCGAACAATTGCCGCAAGTTGTAGAACCAGCTTCCAAGGTCTTCCCATGGCAGAGCAACCTGCATGTAGGCAAAAGATCACAGGGACAGGGATGCTTCTAAGGTCTTCCCATGGTAGGGATGATCACGTTATTCAGGCAAAAGATCACAGGGACATTTTGGTCATTTGTGCCTAATTTTTGGATCTGTTTTCAATTTTATAATTGTAATTAAGCTTGACTTTTGAGCGTTCAGCCTTATTTGGTGAAACCTCTATATAAGCAAGCTCAGATCAATTGTAAAGGAGGAGAAAATTTTCTCCAAAAGGTTCCCCTTTTGGAAGCTCTAATACCCAAAAGGCTGAGAAGAACCGAGGCTAGTTCATTCTTACTTTGTCTCATTCTGTGAGTCCCTAGCCCATTCGGGAGAGAAGAGAGGAAGAGAGAGAAAACTTTGTAAGGGAGCGTACCTCTGAGTGTGCGGTCCCGCGGACACCCCAGTCGCACGAATCATCCCATTTCCCCCAAGCCGAATCACTCCTCTCTCTCTCTCTCTCTCTCTCTCTTCCTCCCACTTCCATGCGCGTCGACCCACTCCACGCAGAACGCCCCTCGTCTCGTCCATGAGCCTGCAGACATA
>NW_006498435.1:3311652-3366033 GCF_000471905.2 Amborella trichopoda
GAACAATACTATAATCAATTGCAAAAATTTCAATTTTTTAAATAATACGGCAGTTATTTGCACATGAATTTTACAATGTCTAAATATTCAAAACAGTAGAAAGAAATATCACAATTTTACTAAAAGCAGAAATATCACATTTATTTCTAACAATAAACAAGAAAAATAAATAAATTTATTTTTCTAATTTACAGCATTCAAAATTTCTAACATAGATAAAATATCACAATTTTTATTAAAAAGATTATTTTTCATGTTAATGAGGTCACGTGCGCATAAAATTTATCGCGCCTAAAATTCATGATAATAAGCAGAAATAATTATTTCATTTCATTTTTAAAAAGAATGGATTATTTTTCGAGACAATGAGGTCACTTACACATAAAACTGATAAACTAAAGATCCTAGACGGAAATATCACTATTTATTAAAAATGGACTATTTTTCAGAAAGACGATGTCACTTACCCACAATTATTTGAGAGGGAGCTTCCGATAAAAATTTTCGGTTCGAGAGAGAAGTTCACTGTGTTTCGACCAGAGAGAGATCTCAAAGTTTTGTTTTAGGGTGGGAGTGCTCACATCTCCTATTTAAATTCTTATAACGTATTATTATATTATTTTCTTACGCTCTACCTCATACCTGAGGTGTCGCGTTAAAAGCAAACGTTTATCGTACGAAAACCACGTCCGCTAAAGGACGCTGCCAGCTGCAAGCAGCAGGAGGCAAAAACGGGGAAAGGAAAAAAGTAAAGGCAAAGCAAAAGTTAATTCAAAGCAAAAGTTTTTGAAAACAGTGATGGTCCCCAAGGACCATCATACTCAAACAGAACATCACCTATTTAAAAACATATTTTCTCCTTTTTTTTTTTTTTTTGAAATTTTAGTATTGTTACAGGTAGTCACTGTGTTGACTCCAAGTGTAAGCCGTTGATGTCGGTGGGGTCCTGGTTTCTTGCAGCGCGGGGGCGAGGAACCTCTCTTGAACAACCTCGGGGGTCCGACCGTGGTGGACACGCTGGGCCTCTTGTTTGCTGATAAGAAGCCTACAATGAGAGCAATTTTTGCGACTAGAGTGCAGACCTCTTGCTGCTTGTCAGCATTGTTTGGATGAGAGCCCACATTAGGTTCTCAATCTCTCTCTCTCTCTCTCTATTTTCACTCTCTCTGTGCTATAGGGATGATATCTTGACGTCCCTCCTCCCTGGATACCCTTCTCGGAAGGGTTTGCTAACCACTAAAAGGGAGAGTGGATAGAAGTCAAGGGAAGAGTCCCGTTGGTTAGGATACGTCCGCGGGCTCGCGGACGGATGGGGGCTTCTACGCGGACGTGGTCACGTGGACAGAAGTGGGAGGAAGAGAGAGAGAGAGAAGGAATGACTCGGCATGGGAAAATGGGATGACTCGCGCGACCAGGGGTGTCCGTGGGACCACACACTCAAGGTTACCCTTAGTCACAAAGTTTTCTCTCTCTTCCTCTCTTCTCTCCGGAATGGGCTAGGGACTCACATAATAAGAAAAAGTAAGAATGAACTAAGCCTGCTTATATAGAGGATTCACCAAACAGGGGTGAATGCTCAAAATTCAAGCTTAATTACAATTAAAATAATTGAAAATAAATCCAAAAATTAGATACAAATGACCAAAAATCACCTGTGATCTTTTGCTCAAATGACGAGACCGTCCCTGCATGCAGGCTGCTCTACCATGGGATGAGCTTGGAAGCTGGTTCTGTAACATGTGGCAACTGTTCAGCTTTTTCAGCAACATATCTTTGTTCTTCTCTCGATCACCCCTTCTTCCTCGAGGTGAAAGTTCGGCCAGTTTTGTGAACTTTATTTGCCGACACATCTCCGAGGTGTGTAGTTTTAGCTCCTGGCTCTGCTTGCAAGTAAGGGAGGAGTTCGTTGCAATCATTTTGCACCAAGTTGAGGCCGATTTGGTGCAGATTTGTGTCTTTGGTTATTTTGGAAGGTTTCTGGAGAAGGGGATTTCGGCAACCGACTGAATTTGCTTCTTTGGTGACCTGAGGGCTCACATTCATTGAAGAAGGGATTGAATGCAGGAGTCATACCAGAATGTAGCTCTACACGAGGTGGTTCTTTTGGACTCTTCCTCATGCCAATCCATGGCCTAAATTTTGAGCTATGCTTCACCAAATCCAGGCCCTGCTTGACGTCTTTTTTTTATCTTGTTTTCTCTGGCTGCTTTCCTCTTTAGATCAATAGGGGTTCCCGGTCACGCCATAGTGAGTACCTTAGGTCAAAATGATGAGGCTGGTGTGATCTAGAACATCTCGACGTTTGAGCTCGGTCTGATGTCAGAGAAAGGCGTTGTGGGTTAGAGAAGCTGCTACAGGAAAACTTTGACACATCCCCATTCTACGACTAGTTTGGTGAAGTCGCGTCGCATTAAGGTAAAACTCATGAATTGCGAGGCTGCATGAGCATAGACCCTTTTAGAGGGTTTCGATTGAGTCCAAATTTGGTCCTCGAGGGTTTTTTAACATTCTAAGCACAATGGTGATGGTCTGGTGCCCTGCAGCTACCTCTCTCATAGGGCTATAGTGGAGGGTCCTACTTTGGTGCAAGGGCACCGCACCCAGGTCACGAGGCTGGAAGCTTTATTTCTCGGCACAATCCTAGCCTGCGAGTTTTTTGTGAACCCATAAGACCAGACTATCGCCGGCTCTCTCCGTATTCACACGGGCTCATGGAAGTATGTCAAAAATGATGTACAACTACTTTGCCTGTCGGATATTTTTTTTCTTGATCACCAGCACAACACAATCCTCGAGGGGTAGACCTTGCCGAGCTTTTCCCTTGATCGGGGGGTGACCAAAGCGGTTTCTAGCAGTCTGGTGCCTTGTTGAGGGGCTTTCTCCGGGTGACGCTAGAATCCATTTTTTTTTATGGGAGATCATGCTAATATTCTGCCTTCGGCGGGCTTATGACTTCTCAACATGGACTCCTGGTTTTCTAATCAGTGGCGGCCCTTCTTGTGAGCTTTATCCCATGCTGGCAAGGGAGGTCCTGATGTTTCAGCTGGTGAGGGCCCTTCTTTTGAGCTTTATCCCTATCCAAACAGAAATGCCTAAAGCAAACAAGGTATCTCTTGGCGTACATCTTACAAGTCCAGTTGGGGATCTCTCAAATTTCTCAGACATAAAGGAGGGCCTTCGAGGTGGTCTCATTTTAGGGGACTTCACCCTGGATGCTTGGGTGTTGGTGGAGGAAGAAAAGGTAGACAAGGTACCTCTTCGGCTTACGTCCTACTGGCATGGCTGGGGGTTTCTTGGCATGTTCCAATCGTCTAGGCGTGATAGGAGGATGGCCTTAGGGGGCGGTCCCATTTTAGGAGACTTCACCTTGGGTGTTGGAGTTTGATTAGAAGTACGACAGGCAGGGTACCTAGTTGGCTTACGTCCTACTGACATGGCTAGGGGTTTCATGACGCATCTCGATTGTCCAAGCGTGATAGGAGGATGGCCTCAAAAGCGATCTCATTTTTGGGGACTTCACCTTGACTGTAAAAGTTTGATAGAAGAGAAGAGAAGGAGAGGATTCTTTTCTGTGTTGACGGCACTAATGCTCGAGATAAAAAAAGGTGGCACTGGAACACTAAGGCTCTAGTGTAGAAAATGAGGAGGTGGCACTAAGGCCTGGGATAAATAATAGGTGGCACCAGAACACTAAGGCTCCGGTGCACAAAATGAGGAGGCGGCACTAAAGCCCGGGGTAAAAAAAAAGGTGGCACTGTGTTTGAAAAATTTTGAAGGCACTAGGGCCGGAGTTTTCTTTGATGGCATTAGGGCCGTAGTTTTTTGGAAGGCACTAGGGTTGTAGTCTTTTTTGGAAGGCACTGGGGCCATAGGTTTTTTTTTGGAAGGCACTAGGGTTGTAGTCTTTTTTGGAAGGCACTGGGGCCATAGGTTTTTTTTTGGAAGGCACTAGGGCCGTAGTTATTTTTTTTGGAAGGCACTGGGGCCGTAGGTTTTTTTTTTGGAATGCAATGGGGCCGTAGGTTTTTTGTTTTTTTTTAAGGAAGTTAGTGGGAGGTTCAATCCAGGTGCCCATTATGGGTTTTCACTAGGGTCGAGTGGATATGGCGCGAACGAAGTGGTCTTCACCATACCCTTGTTTGAGGAGTTTTACCCATGACTTCAAGGTCACGTCCACCCGTTACCTTCCACTTTTACTCATGGCACCCTTTGCGGGTTTTTGCCATGCCCGAATTTTTTAGGACTCTTTTACTTATGGCTTCGTGGCCATGTCTGCCATTTTTACTCATGGTACCCTTTGCGAGCTTTCACCATGCTTCTATTTTATTTTTATTGGGCGATTTTACTCATAGCCCCTTCTCGGTTTTTTGGGTTATGTCCGCCTGAAGCTCTTTTTATTTACTCGCCATGATTACCATCGCGTCCGGCTTCTTTTTTTTTTTTTTTGGGAGAAAGAGGCCACGGGGTGTTGAGAGTCTTAAGGGCGCGGCCCTGCCTCGGGCTGATTGTAGCTACTCGAGGCCCAAGCAAGGCGTATCGCTTTTTTTTTATGTTTGGGGGGGGGGTGGGGGGGTTGCCCCGAAGAGTAGCTTTATGGTGACCAATTAGGGAAAGAACCCTTTAGGTATCAGGTTCACTGCGGATCCTCCATCAATCATGATGCAATTGACTGGGAAGAATGTGATAGTCATGTAGTTGTAAACTATTGCAGGGTCCACTTCGACTTGTTCGACCGCTATTTTGTATACTTTGGGGCTAGAAAGTGCTTGCATCAGGGCCATTTGGAGATCTTTAGATAGCATGAGGCCGTCATAGATGCTTAGGAGTGCGGGGAGCTTCCTCAAGTGTCCGATCACAACATATTTAACTTTATCCAGATTAGGCATGGTGGTTTCCTGGTGTCCCTTCACCTTAGGGGGAGGAAGTGCTTTCGGGATGTCTCCTAATTGAGGGGCGTTCACCCCAGACTTCGAAGAGGCAACGAATCTCTTAGCGGCCTCAGGTTGGGGAATTCGATTATTCTGCACGATTAGAGGAGGCGCAACAAGAGTGAGGGGACACCGAGGCTTTACAGGTGTTGTTTTTGTAAAGGGGATGGTTTGTGTGGCAGCCTGAGGAGTTGGGGACTCTTGATACTGCCTTGGGGGAGGAGCAGGCTCTGTGTGGGAGTGGGCTGACTTGGGGGAGGGGGTTGGTCGTGGCGCTGATAACCTTAAGGTCTTTGACGGGGGGGGGGGGGGGTCTTCGATCAAACCTCAGTCTCCTCCCCAATCGTAGATGCATCCTGCAAGCTTGGGTCATTGCGCAACCTTGATGAAAGGCTAACATGTAACACGCCTCATGAATGGGGTGGGGGGCATGAATGAGCTTCGCTCCGGCTTTATTACGGGCCGATGTGGGGGGTGTGGGCCTTGCCCCATTGTTGGCTTTGGCATTTGAGGGTCCCAAGGGTATGCCCCGGGGTTGTTCGGGCTCTAGACGGCCTTGGGGCCATAGATTGACCACACTAGGCTCCACGCTTCGTACCTTAGCCGCACAATAATGACCATTGTCGCAGGCCTTGTCCTTCTTCTCATCGCATGGTAGCTCGAGAAGGGCGGCTCCAAGAATGGGGCTTTGTCTTTTCGGCCCTACGTCGAGAGTCTGCTCATGTTCATGAGGGGCAAGGAATAGGGAGGAGGATGCTTGACGGGCATTCATTGAGTACCACGCAGTGAGTGGTACGGAGACGGTGGGCGAAGCGACAAGTGTTTGCTCTCTGCATGTGTGTTCACAATCCACAGTGGTGTTTGGGATGGTCATATGGCCAACCCCTTGTGTGGTGAGGGGCAGAGTGCGTGTGACTACTACCTGTTTAGCCGGTGAGGCCGTCGGGCTTCTCATATACATGTGAGTTAGGTTGGAGGGCTTTCCATCGCCTCAGAAGTCTCGTGCAGGTCGGGGGCCAACCTTTGGGTTGCCTTGAGCCATGGGAGGCCTCCGGGCCACCAGTGCCCGTGTCTAGGTCGAGAATGACCCAAGACAGTTTGAGGGACCACGGTAGGCTGCCGCTTGCCCCGATTCATTATTGTGGCGGTCAGGCCGCCAGGGAGTTTATGGACATGGGTGTTCACAATGAAGTAACGGTGCCGGCCGACATGGAGTTCGCCAGGGAGTAGTGTGTGCGTGGGGGCACCAATATTGGCAAAGCCCTTTTGTGAAGCAAGCGAGTTAGCCTTCTAGCTACCCGCAGCAATGGTGGTCCTGTCTGAGCCAGCCAGGTGTGAGGGAGTGGCAAAGTCGCCCACGTAGAGGGAACTAAGGGGCTCCCTCTTAACGTTGGGAGAGGCGGGGCAAGGTACCTGAGGGCTCGTGCCCCGAACGTCCCTAGTCGTAGTCAGAAAGGTTGGGTTAGCATGGCAGCAAAGAGGACATATAGGGGAGGATGGACCGAATTGTTGAGCCTCTCCCTAAGTGGCCGCAGGTATGAGGATATAGTACTCCCTGACTCGGATGAAAGAGGGATAATGGATCCCATAGCAAGAGTGGAAAGAGGGGACAGAGAGTTTGGTACTTGGAGATGACTCGAACCAATGATAGGGTCACGAGTCCCTAGTGGAGATGCTAGTTGACGATAGTGGGGTCCTGGTTTCCCACCGTGCGGGGGTGAGGAAACCCTCTCTTGAACAACTGCGGGGCTTTGACGCATGGGGCCTTTTACTTGCGGATAGGAAGCTGAAAACTAGAGAGATTTTGGCTACTATAGCATGGATCGTCCTTACGCCGCTTGAGGGTTCGGGGACATGCCCGGGCGGATGGCCCTCTCAGAACAATTACAAAAACCTCTAGCTACTTGTCAGCACAGTTTTGACAGGAGCCCTCTTCAAGTTCTCAATCTCTCTCTCTCTCTCTCTCTCTATCTCTCTCTTTTCACTCTCTCCGTGCTACAGGGACGACATCCTGATGTCCCTCCTCCCTGGATGCCCTTCTCAAAAGGGTTTGCTGACCACTAAAAGAGGGCATGGATAGAGGTTGAGGGAAGAGTCTCGCAGGTTAGGATACGTCCTTGGGCTCGTGGACGGACGGGGGCTTCTGCACGGACAGAGTCATGCGTGGAAGTGGTAGGAAGAGAGAGAGAGAGAGAAGGAATGACTCGGCTTGGGGAAATGGGGTGACCCACGTGACCGGGGTGTCTGCGTGACCACACACTCAGGGGTACCCTCCCTCACAAAGTTTTCTCTCTCTTCCTCCTCTCCCGAATGGGCTAGGGACTCATAGAATAAGACAAAGTAAGAATTGTTTATAGCACAGAATCGAGCGATCTAACAATGTAGATCTCTCAGATTTTACACTTTCAACTGATAAAATAAATTGGAAAGCAATGGTAGAGAAAGTGGGAGCAATCGAATTCTGATATGAGATCAGATCTGCCCAGAAACAAGCAGATCTGTTCTCAGATATGTGGTGGAGCCAACGTGATCAAAGGCATCAAAAACACGATTTTTAAAGAAAACTAATCGAAATAAGATCAAAATAAAATTAAAACAGTAAAACAAAGGAAGAAAACGATGCCAAATAGTGCCGGATGGTCAGGGACTCCCGAGCCTTTGAGGGCTCACCCGTATCAGCACCAACATCCTCTTTGCCTCTCTGATCCGGTTGTTAACCAGTAAATCTGTGTCGTCCAGGGTGGTTGTGCCCTGGAGATCGTTCTATTACTAAGGTTTTTGTGCCCTAGAGATCACGGTTTAATCAGGCTTAAGATGAGGGTTAGGGTTTTCTCAGGGAAGGTCTCTCTACTCTCCTAGGGTTTCTCTTCCAGCCTAAAGTTTCTAAAAGTCTCGTCTCTCAATTCAAAAGTCTCGCCCTCTCTCTTTTTTTTTTTTTTCCTCTCTGCCTAAAGAAAAAATATCTCTTTTTCCTCTCATTTTTCATCCTTTATAGTCACTCAAAGTGAGTTCATCTGAACGAGGGATTTGCTGGGCAGAGTTATCCCGTAACCAACAAATCCCTTGGTCAAGCCAATCTTTTATTTTTTTAAAATTAGGATTTGAGCGTCACAGATAGCATCACGTAGCCAAACCACTCAAAAGATGACCATAAAAACATGAAAAATGATAAAAACAATTTGGTGAAAAACGTGTCTGGGTGGCATGCCCCATGTCGCCTGGGCGGCACGAGTTGTGTCGCCCAAGTCTGGGCCGTATGAGTCGTGTCTCTTGGGCGGCATGCCTCGGTCGCACAAATAAAAATGCTCAAAATTGAAAATTTTCTTTCAAGTGTGTTCCTTATTCTCTTGTGAAGCTACTAGAAAAACTTTGGGTCAAAACGGAGTTTTTTACTATTTTTAATTATTGTTTGAGTAAAATAGGGCATTTACAGAATGACTTGGGCAACACGCCCCGTGTCGCCTGGGCGGCTCACCTCGTGTCGCCCAAACCAAAACTTGTCTAAATTGAGGTTTCTCAATTTGGGTGTCTTCCTCAGCCTCTTTTGAAGCTCTCAGAGAAACTTTAGCTCAAAACGGATTTTTTTACTAGTTTTAATGATTTTTTCTATAAAACAGCACTATTTCAGGGTCAAAACCCGCACTCCCTATCCTTCGAGGGGCAAGAGAATGTCAAAGATGAATGTCATCCCGATGTCACGCGGGCAGATGGCATACCAACTATCCCATCAAGCCATTGCACTCCCATGCTCACCTACCTAGGTCATTTTCATCCTAGGGTTTTCGGCACGAGGTGTCGGCGAGTTACGCAAGCTTGAAACTCGAGGTGGATTTTACAGCCATGCCATTTGACCTCAGGGTTTTCTCAGTTTGAAAATTTTAACCTTGGCAATTTCTTTGATTTCCTTAGGGATTTCCTAAGGCTGTCTATAGGAAAAGACTTTTTATAGGATGAAACTTGTCTGATCAATTCTGAATAGAGAGGCGAGGCAGCAAGGCGGTAATCGTGGCAACGTGGTGTTCATCATATACGGCTCTCCAAGCTCCTTCATTTCTACAAGTCTTTTTAGAAATTTTGAAAGTAGGGGGAGATTTGAAATGGAACCCAGAGCAGGGACAGGTTATGATTTTAACAAAGAAATTAAAGTTTATGAAAACACAAGACGTATAATGAAAGTTTTGAAAAGGGAAATATTTCGAAAAACAATGTTGGTTAGCATTTTTATCTCTTGCAACAATAGAGTCCTTTAATCAGTTAAGCAACATGCAGCGATAGATGATACATTTGACCTTTTACGTCATATGGGGACAGACAGTACCTATCTTGGCTCTTTTACATTGCATGAGTTTGACGTTCAAATGGATAACCCGACCTTTTTTGTCCTACGGGGATAGACGTTACCTGTCTCGGCTCTTTTACGTCGCACGAGTTTGACGTATTAGTTTTTAAAAATTTATTTAAGCCGGTGAACATGAACAAAAAAGGCTTTGGATTAGGTCTGTGGGGTCCCAAAATGTGTTTGGGACCATTGCAATAGGGGGACACTGGTGGTGTCACTCGGGTGGCACTACTGGTGCCACCCTTGCAGGCTAGCGACACTGCTAGTGTAGCCCAAATTTTTATTTTATTTTTATTTTATTTTATCTTGTTGATCTTGATGGAATAAGGACAAACTAATATTGCCGAAGAAGAGAAAATAATATTTATGATGAAATAAAGCAGAACAGTGCAGATATAATAAACCTGTATCAAGTAAAATATTTTTTTGGTATTTTAAATTTTTTTTATTTTGATCTGAAATCTTTTAAGAAGTCCCAAGAGAGACTCTAGAGAACATATACAAAGTTTTAGAAGATTATGAAACTTTTAAATTTAGGTGACACGGGGAGTGTCACCCTGGATCTGGGTGGCACTGATGGTGTCGCCCGGACAACAATGCTGATGTCACCAAGAAAACACAGAGTTTCATAGCACCGAAACCTTGGATCCTTGTCACATCCCCCTTTTGGGACCTTTTGTGACTGAAATTAGTTAAAAACATTGAATAAATATCGTATTTTGGCACTTGGATCAACCTCGAAATGCCCCACGGTGGGCACCAAACTGTTTACGATGCAAAATCTTACAGATTCTCCGACAAATATCTCTTAGATCTTGACACCTTAAACTGATGAAATGAAGTGGTAGAGAAAATGGGACCAATCGAATTCATATAAGAGGCCAGATTTGCCCGAAAACGAGCAAATCTGCTCTCAAATTTGTGGTAGAGCCATCATAATCTAGAGCCTCAAAACATGATTTTTAAAGAAAATTAATAGATCAAAATAAATAAAATAGAATCAAAACAGTAAAATAAGAAGAAAGAAAGAGGAAGAAACAATACCAAACAGGGCCGGAAGGCCAGGGACTCCGGGGCCTTCGAGGGCTCGCTCATAACAGAACCGGCATCCTCTTTGCCTCTCTGATTCAAATGTTGACCAGCAGATCTATGGTTGAAGAGGGTTGTTGTGCCCTATAGATGGTTTAAAACTAGGGTTTTTTTGCCCTAGGTCTACGGTTTAGGACTTCCAGGTTTAGGGTTAGGGTTAGGGTTTTCTCAACTAACTCTTTCCTAGGGTTTCAATCTTCTGAAGCCGTCCCTCAAATGGCCAAGAAAAGACATCTTATAGGGATCAAGGATCTGTTTGAAAGGATAACTTTCCATAACCAACAGATCTCTATCCAAAAATTTCATTTTTTGAGGTATACATCTGGGCGACACGCCTAGTGTCGCCCAAACAAAAGGGGCAAAAAACTCACAAAGGGGCAAGGAATTGACCCACAAAGGAAATTTTTCATTTTGGGACAAAAAGGGTTGGGAGACACTAGCAGTGTTGCCCAAGTCTGGGCGACACCACTCGTGTCGCACAGTCTAGGCTGAGCGAAACTGCTAGTGTCGTCCAAACCAAATCTTGTCCAAACCAAATCTTGTCCAAATCAAGATCTTTCACTTTGGGTGTATTCCTTAGCCTCTTGTGAAGGTTTTGAAGAAACGTTTGGTCAAAAAGGAGTTTTTCACTTTGTTTAATGAATTTTTTTGTAAAACAGGGCGTCTGCAGGATTTCGGGTCAAAACAAGGTCTTTGCAGGGTTCTGAGTAGGCAGATTGGTTCTGGGTCACATGGTAGGCTATGTGAACAATGAATTTGGGTTTACTAGGGTTTGTAAGATTTAAAATGGGGTGTCTACAACGGTTAATTCCAGCAACCGTGACTCTCTTTGTGCCACACTTTTGACCTATCAAACGGTGTCCGAACGTCTTCAAACTGCCACCATTTGAAAGATAAGTGAATGAGATTGAAGTTGAATGTTTTGATAATTTTGATATTTCCCGTAAATTTAGAGTTATGCCCCCGAGAAGTGGGGTACGTCACTGTTGCATGTCACGGATCCATGGTTATGCTCATCTTCTGTTACCTTGCGTTGAATTTGTCATTAAGTCATTGAAATAACGCTATATTGATAAGTGCTAGGCATGAGTATCATATGAAAATTTTCAAGAGAATAACATAGGTTTGTGAGGGTGATAAGTGAAAAAGTGATAAGTGTAATGCTAATGCGATGGCTCTATAATGAATGTTACAAGATACGTGCCGAGTGGTTATCGATGATGTTTAAGCATAAATTCCATGTGAATACTCATGTAGTAGATGCCTTGTGCTAAATGTTATAATGTTACGTGACTGCGGAATGATTTTGGGTATGACTCCATTCTTGCGTAATGTTGAATTGACTTATCTGTCACAATGCACTGATTGAGCATGAATGAATGGAGTGCTTGAGCATGACATGAGACCATAATGATGACCACTACGTAATGGGGCACCCATTGGTAGTGGGCACTGTTCTGTGATAATGTTGTGGTACTGGCCATTGGATGCTGATACGGCTCGCTATGCAATGGGGCACCCATCGATAGTGATGATTGTTATACTGAGAAAAATAGATGCCGACTATCCCCTAACTAGCTAAATGATAGGATGCATTTAGAGAATAGTGAAATGGGAGGGTCGCACCCCCCGAGATTCATGACAGGCGACTAGTGATTGACGCCTTACAAGGTAAGTGCCTATTGAACCTCCAATGCGCGTTGGGGGCTGTGTTCCTGAGTACGAGGGTATTACAAAGTGGATTTCCCCACTTGTCATCACCCTCCCTCCTGTGAGATGGTAGAGGTCCTAAGCAATGGGATGGACTTAGCCTGATGGATAGAGCCATACTACGGGAGTAGGCGAGCTAAAGAGTGAGTGGGTAATGATTGAATAGTAAATGTCAATACCTATAATTGCAATGATTGAGTAATATCTGCTTTCTGGATATAATGTCTACAATTGATGCACTGATCTGATTTCCAATGTACTTATCTACTGCGCTGCACCCTTGTCTGCGCTGCATGAACTGTTTATTATACATGAATAGATTTATTATCGATGTATAGCGATTAGACCTACTTACTGGGCTGTATAGCTCATTCCATTATTTCTCCTCTCCTTGTAGATTGATAGCGACAGGTTCAGGGCCTGAAGTTCGTGTTTTACGTTGGAAAGTCGAAGCTAGATTTCTCGAAGAAGGTGCATAGATCTTGTTTGTAGCTGGGTTGCTTGGCCCTGGGTTTTTGTTCTTTGTGGATATGTGTAATAATGGGCCTAGATGTCCCGAACTGAAATGTAATATTTTGGAAGAATTTTATATAGTGGTTTTTTAGTGTATGGGATTTTCTATGTTCATCTACCAGTTGAGTTACTGTTTTAGTTCCTTTCCATGATTTGCTTCGTTTAGCACATTATCAGAGCGTTGATTCACTCCGACCTAAGTGGCATACGCTACATCGAGATCACAGACCCACACCCGATCATCCTCCGTCAAGTACGTTTTGGCGGTTGGGGGCACGGTCGTGACGATTAAACTTATTATTATAATTTACTCCAAATATTTATCATAAAATATCATCACTATTATCAATATTAGTATTAATATAAGGAAAAAGTTTATATAAGGACACAACTTAATAATATAGATGCACCTAAAAAATCCATCAGAAAAGGTAGTTTTAATGTTGAAAAACCCTTTGATTGATCATCTCGACATCGAGATGTACGACCATGAAAAATAAATATATTTTGAGTCTCATAAATAGTGTATTTTACAACATATTATCTGCACTATCCATTTTCAAAATTTTCATATGTTTATAGATCTACTTGATTTTAACCATTTTTGAAATTTTAAATTTTATAATTAGATATAAAAATAGATTTTGAGATAATACTAAGAACATTTTACATCAAAATTATATACCATGGTAAAATTTGAAGGTGTGCCCTACCTCTACAGCTACGGATGCATCCATATGCCAACTGCATCCCCCTTAATATAATGATATTATATTGTAGTGACGTATAATATCATTATATTTTTATTTAATATTATGTTAATATATTAGTATCATTGTTATAGGGTATTTTTGACGTACTTGTATCCCAGGTGCGAATAAGGAAGGATCCAGTCGCAACCTGGTCTCGTGGGTACCAAAAACGCCTGTGGACTACAAAAGCACTGTATAAATAAGAATATTTCTCGGTGACTTAAAAAGGTGTCAGATTGTCCCCAAAAAACATGTAAGGGTAGAATTTGACCCCCTAGGGACAATCACGAAGTTTCGTTTCAATCGGACAAAGATAAGGCTGATCAGGAAGAAATTTCCTCCACGAAGTGAGTTCTAGACATGCTTAAAATCCACCTCATAAATAAAGCCCAATTACTGATACTTCTGACTAGCGTCAGACCACTACCATTGGATCTGGAATGCCCAAAAACCCGATATACTAATTTTCAGCTTGTTTGGACTTTCCTAGACCATTATGGGCTCAACTTACCATAAATAGGTAGGCTTCACACTATTCTGGTGCAACCTCAGTGAACCAATTTCCATACTTTACATTTATGAAAACTGTGCCATTGAATTTTTGGATTGCCTTGTGAAGATGATGACTTTATCATTTGAGGCCAATTGAGCTCTAATTTTGATATGTTGAAGAGCTCATCAAGCCGCTTGTTTTGATATATGCCAGCCTTGTGAAAATGCTCGAGGAGAGAGAATTTCTAAAGAGAAGTCATATTTTGAAACTCATGTGTTGTAGATTTTTAAATAGAGAAATCCCTTCATGCGAAAGGTCATATCTTGAAGCCGTGACATCAGATTGCCTCAAATGTGAGTGTGTTGCGACTGCATTTTAGAGGGTTTCTTTTTGAGATAAAATTTGAATGAGATCGAAGACTAAAAGACACCTAATTTTGAGTTCTAAAAAGGCGAGTTTTCTTGTCGTCGAAATCCCATTTTCCGACGACCTCCCCAATTTGTAAAGTGCTCAAACGGGCGACCAAATCGAGGGCTTTTCATTGTAAAATGATGACAACGAATTCCCATTCAATTTGCGATCAAGAAAAAGACCGAAGACATGATGAATCGTCCTACACCAATGCTCAAAGTTCAAAAGTTCATGAGATTAGCCGGATTTTGGGATCGACCTCGAAATTTCGATTCGAGCTCAATAATGGGTATGAAAATTATCGTGATGATACAAGCATTTTTCTTGTGGTGTTCAATTGCCAAAATTGTCATGGAAAAGCTTCCAAAAATGCTCCAAGGCATGACAATAGCTTGAGGCCTCTCCAAGAGGAATGGTTCTATCATTTCTCGAAATGTACTTTGGGGTAAAATGGTCTGTTTTACCAAAAACGGGATTTCCATTTTAATTCATTAAATGTGTAATTTTAAGCAATTTGGTCATGTTTTGGGTATCCACTCATGTTTCAAGGTTGCTCTATATAAGTTCTCTACATAAATTATAACATAGTTTTAGTAGTTTATGAGAAGATAACCAAAATATTGAGCTTTTGCTCTTTCCTGTTCATTGTTTCCAAACTCAAGAGAGACGAGAGAGAATAATTTACCACTTTCAATAATTGCCTCTTGGACCTCAAACTTCCAACTCCCAACTTCCAAACCTCCAACTCCCTACTCCCTAGACCACGCTACTCCAAACCCTTCCATATTCCCTAGATTACAATAGACTATACTCCCTACTCCCTACTTCATAGACCACCTTACACTACATCCCTTCCATACTCCTTTGCCACCTTAGCCCACCTAGACTTACCCACACCCTAACCTAGACCCCAACCCTCTAGCTCAAGGTTCAAGTCTACACTAAGGAACCATCAAGGGACAATTGTGGGTGCACCTAGCCACTCGGCTCAAGCCATCATATGAGGATAGGTACCTGGTCCATTTTCTCTCTTTTATCTCTTCTATCTTCTCTTTCTCTCTTTCTTCTTTCTCTCTCCTCTCTCTCTTTCTTCTTTCGCTCTTCTCTCTTCTCTCTTTCTTCTTTCTTTCTCTCTATTCTTTTCTTGTCTCTTGTCTCTGCTCTCTCTTTCTTCTTCCTCTCTTCTTTTCTCTCTCCTCTCTCTTCTCTTCTCTTCTCTTCTCTTCTCTTCTTTCTCTATCTTCTCTTCTTTCTCCTTCTTCTCTATCGTCTTTGTCTCTCTTCTCTCTTTCCTACTCTCTCTTTTTCTCTTCTTTCTCTCTCCCTCTCTTTTTACTTCTCTCTTCTCTCTTTCTCTCTCTGCTCTTCTTCTTTCTCACCCCCTCAAGGCCAATGGCCAAGCCATGGGCCCGCCCTCTCTTTCCCTCTTATTCTCTCCTTTTCTATCTCTCCTCTCTCTTTCTCTCCATGAGCTTACCATGGACCTCTGCTCTCTCTCACTCCCCATCTCTTTCTTTCTCTCTCCCTCCCTTCCTCCCTCTCCCTCTCCCCTCCCTTCCTCCCTCTCTTCCTCTATTCTCTCACTCTCATTCACAGGCCTGCAACGGGCCCGTGCGCTCTCTCTCTTCCTCTCTCTTTCATCCTGCTCTCTCAGTTTCTCTCATTGGCCTATGCTCTCTTTTCCTCCCTCTTTCACCCTCTTCTCTCACTTTCCCTCATGGGCCCGCGACAGGCCCATGCTTTCCCTTCCTCCCTCTTTCTCTCTCCCCTTGTGCTCTCTCTTTCTCTCTCCCTCCATTGTTCTCTATATCTCATTCTCTCTTTCTCGCTATCCTCTCTTTCCTCCCTTTCACCCTCTTCTCTCACTCTCTCTCACGGGCCTGCAGCTTTTTCATGCTCTCTTTCCCTCGTTCTCCATCTCTCTCTCCTTCTCCCTGTTCCCTCTCTATCCCTCTCTCTCTCCTCTCTCTCTCTCTCTCTCTCTCTCTTCTTCTTCTTCTTCTCTTCTCTCACTCTCTCTTAAGGGCCCGCAGCAGGCTCATGCGTTTTTCCTCTCCTTCTCTCATCCTCTCTCTCTCACTTCTTTCCTCTCCCTCTCTCTCTCTTTCTTCTTCCCTTTCTCTACCTCATCTTCCTTCCCTCTATCTATCTTCTCTCTCTCTTTCACTTTCTTCTTTTATCTCTCCCTCACTTCTCTAACTCGGACACTTTCGCTAAGGTCTTTGAGCAGCGACTATTAAAGGGCTTCGCCTTTAGATCGTTTTCTCGCCCCCCTTCAGGTCGTCCGAGTCTTGAGAAGTTTCCTTGTTCTCTCTCTCTTTTCAACCTCTTTCTTTAATATTCATCTCTGCATTTTTTTGTTTGCTTCTTTGACTCAGACAATTTTGCTAGGGTCTTTGAGCGGCGACTCTTAGCGCGCTTGACCTTCAGATCGCTTTCTCGCTCCCCTTCAGTTCGTCTAAGTCATGAGAGGTCTTCTCCTTCTCTCTCATCTTTTCTTCTTTCACCTTATCTCATCTTCTTTCTCTACCTCTTTTCTGATTACTTTTAGGAGGCTCTTTGGGTAGCGACTCTTGTCAGGCCAGACCTGTGGACTCCGCTACTTTAAATCCTTCAGGATACTTTGGCTTTAAGCCTAGTATCTTTCTCATCTCTAATAATACCTCTTAGGAGAGGTGATGCCGGAAGGCTGCCCAATTTATGAGTCTACCCTCTTCTTTCTCATCTATTCTCTCATATTTCTTTTCTCAACCCTTCAAACCCCTAGGTTAGACCTGCAATTTACCAGAAATCCCCATTAAGAGGAAGCCCCAAAGGGTACACCCCAAATGTTATTTACGTGTGGATACGAGGTTGTGCCATGACGTGAGGGAGTAGAATTCAAACCGAGCCAAAGAGGATGGAGGGCTTTCGAAATGATCTAAGAGGGCTTAAATCTCGGACACGTCCCTCGAACCCAACCGGTGATGTAGGTGCTCGAGCCCCTTCTCGCTGTCCTAAAATTCCCTCATTGTTAGTTCATATTCGCACTTCATGCACCACGCACACATGTGAGTGGGCACGTCGGTTGTTTGAGAGAGGGTTATCGAGCCAGGTCCTATCGGGTCCCTGTGTGATGAAAATCCAAGCTCAAACAATTTTATTATGTGAATATTAAAATATTGTATATTTTATTATAATATTTCTTAATATTATAATATCTTGTTAAAACTAATAAAATAAAATTAAGTCATTATAATTATGATATTATATTTTAATAGTTATTGTGCAATATAATCATTATTGTTGTTGTTGTTCCAAAAAAATTAAATCATTATATAATCATTATAACTATGATATTATATTATAAGATATGTGTGTATTAATGTTATTATTATAAATTTATTATGACATTTTATTAACATTTTTAATATTAGTATTTTAATATTACAATATTATGTTATTATCATATTATTATCACCAACATTGTGACTATTAGTATTATTATATTTCAATAAATATTATTAGAATATAATAATACTATAATAAAATATTAATTCTAATAAAATGATATTTTATTATTATATAAATATTATAATTTTGATCATGGTTATTGTTATTATTATCAATATTATTATATTATAATTATGATCATAAATATTGTTATTATTATCATCATTATTATTATTATTATCATCATCATCATCATTATCATCATTATATTATTGTTATTATTATTACGAATATCATCATCATCATTATTATATTGCCAAAACCTGGTTTTACATTTAGATGAGCCAAATAAAGGATTTGTTGTATTCCAAGTTAATCTAGAAGGTACCTAAACGACATTGATCCTAAAACCATGTTTAACAAACTGGAATTTGTATTCCCAAGATTTGATGCATAACCAGGTTTTGCAAATACTAAGCCCTAAATGGCCCATAAATTTCTACACTTGACCAAGGGTTTCGTAAACCCCAACCTAACTACACCCCTTAGCCCAACCACCTAACCCACATCGTATCCTACTCTCTACCCTAACACCTTAACCCACACCACACCCCATACTTAACTATATACCCCATCCTACTCCACACTTACCATAATCCCTAGCCCACCACACCATACTCCTTAATCCTCACCATACCATACTTCTTAGACTATAGTCTATCCTACTCCTTATCCTACACCTTACCCTACTCCCTACCTAACCCATTTAGCTTAAGTTATCCCTCTTAAGGATGCTCTTCCAAAGAGGCGCTTGGGAGAGTTTGATCTAACGGACCCTGACTGTGGATTCCTCGAGTGTACTTTGGCTACTTACTAAGCTCATTTTCTCATCATTTACCCACTAGGGGAGATGCTGCTAGGATTCCGTCAGATTCCTGTTGACCCTCTCTCTAGCCACTAGCCTAGTCTACACTTAAACCAAGCCAACTCATTACCCAACATTAGGCATTTAACCCATCCAAGACCTACATGCCGCACTCACCGAGCCCAACTTATACCAAACCCGAATCAAAGCCAACCCAAATCAAACCAATCCCTAGGAGCACATAGGACATCAAGGCAGCAAAAGTATGAGGGAGTTGAGTCAAATTGGGTCCATCGAGCGACATCGTAGGGCTTTCCACGACAATGCTACGTTATGATCTAAGAGGGCAAAATGCCTAGACACATCTGACAAACATCCTAGGAAAGTAATACTTCAATTTGAAATTGGTTGGTTAGCCATCATACCACACCACGTGCTTATCCACGCACACACCACATCGGCACCGGGATCACCCATGTATGCACACGTGTGCACTCAAAGGGGTGCAAGCGCGGGGGCCAATCAACCAAGGTGGTCTCTCCGAAATGTTGATGCGTTAAAAGAAATGCAGAATGTTTAAACAAACATTAGACTCCAGATGGAAAACCAGAGGACGTCACATTCGGGCCAACTTCACCCGTGCACTTCATATCAGAAATACATGCTTTATTATTTATATTGGGTATTGAGAAATTCCAGAGGTTTAATCATCTGTTACATTTACATCGACTTTGAAGAAATAAAATATGTTGAATACCTTTGATTCTGAGTTTGAAACTTATACATTAATTTCTAAGGAAGAAAATACATATATGTTAAAGAGAAAAGATAACGTTGAGGGCATATTGACCCATGTACCTATGGAAACAAGCAGGGACTTGTTATCCTTCGAGTCTGGTCACTAAAAGGGAATGGGTCTCAAGTGAATAATAGGAGACAATTATCTCTCTCATCGTGTCTTAAATATTACTCTCTTTTCTACTCTTTGTTCTTATTGTGGCACAACCTCTGAAGAACTCTTTGTCTCTCTCATAAATTGTGTTTTTTAAAAGAAGTGCGACCCCCTCTAATCTGAGGAGTACCTCTCTTTATGGTGCTAACTTATGGTTATTCAAGAGATAACCACGCACTTTGAATCTTCAAATATTCACCATTCATCTTCATTTGAGTTTATTTACTCATTTGAATCACAAATCTTGCTGGGAGCGATTTTTATCTTCATAACACAGTTTGCCTTTTTGTGTTTATCTTCTATTTGCCTCTTATGTTTACCTTTTCACATTATTGATCTCTCTGCTAGGTTATTTCACAGATACAATCGCTGATGCTTCTCTAACCTTCGAATCTCGTTCTCGTGATCTTGCCAGATTATAATTAGAGATTCATCATTATCATCAATGTTGGTGTTAGTTGGTTGTAACCACTTTCGTTGTTCAACTCAATCCATACTAACCTTTTAAGGGTGATAAAGTAAGGAGCCCAAAGTTCAACGATGTTGATTAAACGAGAGAATTATGTGTTCCCAAAGAAACAATTCCCCTTTTACGGAAACTGATTGGTCTTACAATCTGTAAAGCTTTTAAGGCATTTAACTGCCGGGCAATGATACAGACAACCAATGATAAAGGCGATGAGTTAAGCTATCATTGAGCAGTTCAAACTATTTGTAGAATGAGATGGGTTAAGCCATCATTTTGCAGCTTTAGATTGCGTTGAGACTGCGATGGGTTAAGCCATCTCTAGGTAGCTCTAGACTGCTATTAAGACTGAGATGGGTTAAGCCATCTCTAGGCATCTTTAAACTGCATCTGAGATTGAGATGTGTTAGGCCATCTCTGGGTAGCTTTAGACTGCCATTGAAACTGAGATGGGTTAAGCCATCCCTGGGCAGCTTTAGACTGCTATTGAAATTGAGATGGGTTAAACCATCTCTTGGAAACTTTAGATTGCCATTGAGACTAGGATGGGTTAAGCTATCTCTAGGCAGCTTTAGACTGCTGTTGAGATTGAGATAGGTTAAGCCATCTCTGGGAATTGAGACTGAGAAGGGTTAAGCCATCTCTGTGTAACTTTAGACTGCTGTTGAGATTAAGATGAGTTGCGCCATCTCTGAGAAGCTTTAGAATTCCATTGAAACTGAGATGAGTTAGGCCATCTCTGGGCAACTTTAGACTGCTGTTGAGAGTGAGATGGGTTAAACTATCTTTGGGCAGCTTTAGACTGCCGTTAAGATTGAGATGTTTTAAGTCATTTCTGAGCAGCTTTAGACTGCCGTTGAGATTGAGATGGGTTAAGCCATCTTTGAGTAGCTTTAAACCATCGTTTAGACTGAGATGGGTTAAGCAATCACTTGGAAGCTTTAGACTGCCGTTGATAGAATCCTTAGTTTAATCTCAAAATTCATAGACTAAACCATGCTCCAATCATAGTCAAATGGGTACACTTGAATGATTAGAACCATACCCATCTTTCATCCGTTCGCTGCATATCTCTAAGTGGTTTATTCTTAGTCGTTCATCTGGATTAAGTGTTCATACTTTTCCCAAACGGTGAAGTATGAGTTATTTACAACTCGATCAATGTATCTGGTCATGTTCGTGATAAAAGTACACCCAACAAAACGGCCCGAACACTTCACATATGAGAGAGAAAACCTTGAAAAGTGTTTGGCCAATCTCAAGTGGACTTCTTAACATCGTACAACTTACACTTTCTTCATTAAGGAAGTGTATGAGTGCCTTTTCCCTGCCATCTTAGTTAAATGTAGGTACAAATAACCATCTCATCTGTCACTTCCCAATACAACCATCAACATTTATGGGGAAAAGACCTCTCGCCTTCTTCATGGGGCTCTATAAATTCTTCGGCTACCTTGGTGGTAATCCATCTTCCCAGTGGTTTTTGACTCTTCATCTTCTTCTAAAAAATGTCTTCCCCTATTCTTCACAGGCATCTCTTCATCTTTTTCTAAAAAATGTCTTCCCCTATTCTCCCCAGGTATCTCTTTATCTCTCTAAAATCAGAGTTTACTGCTGCTATTAGTGGCAGTGAGAGAGAGGAGGGGCTGCACACTAATACTCTTACAGCTACTGGCTTAGCCGACAGTGAAAAAGGATACTCCACAACTTTTATTGTTGTGGGTCTGACTTCTTCTTCTGAGGAAGCTGCTGAAATTACCTCCATGGCCACCAAGGAGGTTCTTGATGCCGGTCTTCTACTAGACCTAAAGTTTAAGGAAATTGAAGCCCTCGAGCGAATAGTGGTTTGTCTCCCCCGAGAGGTGGAACACCATTAGAATATATTTCATGTCTATCTAGGAGAAGTCGAATGGGTCAAAGAGCTTATGGCCACTGTGAGGTAGAAGTTGGCTAGGGTTAATAGGGCAATCCGCATTGGGGCCCATTATCTTGCAAGAGCAGAATTAGAGAGTCATCATTATCGTCAATGTTGGTGTTAGTCGGTTGTAACCACTTCCATTGTTTAACTCAATCCATGCTAAACTTTTAAGGGTGATAAAGAAAGGAGCCTAGAGTTCAACGATGCTGATTAAAGGAGAGAATTCCTTGTTCTCGAAGAAACAATTCCCCTTTTGTGAAAATCGATTGGCCATACAATCCCTAAAGCTTTTAAGGCTAACTGTCTGACAATGATACTGATGATGGGTTAAACCATCGTTGAGAAGTTCAGACTATTTGTAGAATGAGATGGGTTAAGCCATCTCTGGGTAACTTTAGACTGCCGTTGAGACTGAGATGGTTTAAGCCATCTTTGGGAAGCTTTAGACTGTCGTTGAGACTGTGATGGGTTAGGTCGTCTTTGGGCAGCTTCAGACTGTCGTTGAAAGTCAGATGATTGAGCAGCTTTAGACTGTTCTTGAGACTAAGATGGGTTAAGCCATGTATGGACAACTTTAAACGATTGTTGAGATTAAGACGAGTTAAACTATCTCTAGGCAGCTTTAGACTATTGTTGAGACTGAGATGGGTTAAGCCATCTCTAGGCAGCTTTAGACTGCCATTGAAACTAAGATGGGTTTAAGCCATCGTTGGGCAGCTTTAGACTGTAGTTGAAACTAAGATGGGTTTAAGCCATCGGTTACCGATCTTGCAGAAGCAGAAAAATCAGACTTTTTGATGAAATAAAATTAAAACAAAGTGAAACAAATGAATAGTAGATAAAACAGACTTGTATCACACAAAATAATTTTTTAGTATGTTTAAAAATTTTATTTTGCTCTGAAATTTTGTAAACAGCCATAAACGAAACCCAGGACCCAGCTTGCAAAATTTCAAAAAATTCGGAACTGGGCGACGGGGGAAACTAGAGAGTGTGTCGCCCTAGACCTGGGTGGCACTGTTCATGTCGCCTGGGCAGCACGCCCTGTGTCGCTTGGGTGGCACGCCTATTGTCACCCAAAAATATTATTATTTTTATTTTATTTATGTTTTTTTCTTGTAGATATTGATAAAATAAGGTTATTGTAAACTAGGAGAAGCAACAAATAAGTTGTTTTTTGATGAAAATAAATTAAAATAAAGCAATGACAAATATTTTATTTTGAATTGAAACTTTTCTTGCAGTCACAAAATTGTACCTAGAACATGCCCATGGAGTTTCAAAAGATTATGAGATTTTCAAAATTTTGAGGCTTGGATCATGCTCGATTTGCCCCAAGGTGGGTGCCAAATTGTTTACTGTGCAAAATCAAAGTGATCAGTGCATGTAGATCACTCAAATCTGACACTTTAAATTGATAAAATGAAATGGAAAATAAATGGGACAAGTCGAATTCAGATCTGAGGCCAGATTTGCCTAGATATGAGCAGATCTGCTCTCAGATCTGTGGTGGAGCCAGCATGCTCCAAGGCATAAAAAACATGATTTTTTAAAGAAAAATAATAAAAAAAATATCAAAATAAAACTAAAATAGTAAAACAAAGAAAGAAAATGATACCAAACCGGGCCGGATGGCCTGGGACTTCTGAGCCTTCGAGGGCTCGCCCGTATCAGCACCAACGTCCTCTTTGCCTCTCTGATCTGATGTTGACCAGCAGATCTATGATGTCCAGGGTGATTGTGCCCTAGATATGATTCTATAACTAGGGTTGTTGTGTCCTAGAGATCTAGGATTTTGGCTTAAGGCTAGGGTTGCAAAAGGCTAGGGTTTTTGGAGCTAACTCTTTCCTAGGGTTTTCAGCCTTTTCCAAGAAGTCCGTCTGTACCCCCTTTCGAACTTCATCTGCCCTTAAGTACCAATGAAAAAGGAATATACAAGGGCCCAAGACCTATTGGAAAGTACATACATCAATAACCAACAAATCCCGAGTCAAACATATCAAAATTTGGGGCACGGATTTAGGCGGCATGGGTCGTGTCGCCCAAGGTTGGCACAAACAAAATTTGGTCCAAATTGAGATTTTTCACTTTTGGTGGTTCCTCGACCTCTTGTGAAGCTACCAGAAAACATTTGGAACAAAACGAATTTTTTTTTGCTATTTTTAATGATTTTTTTGGTAAAATAGGGCATTTGCAGGATGACTTGGGCGACATGCCCTGTGTCGCTTGAGCGGAACTCCCCATGTTTCCCAAACCAAAACTTATCCAAATTAACATTTTTCAATATAAATGTCTTCCTCAGCCTCTTGTGAAGATCTCAGAGAAACATTTGGTCAAAATGGATTTTTTTACTATTTTTAATGATTGTTTAAGTAAAACAGTGCGTTTATTGGATTTTTGGTCAAAACAGGCATCTACTGGGTTCTAAGCTGGCAGAAAGGCTCACAGGGTAAGTTGTGTGAACTATGGATTTGGGTTTCCTAGGTTAAGTATGATCCTAAAGGTTCAAGAAACCACGGAATTTGCCACATTTAAAATGGATTATCTATAACATGAAAGCTAGATATTTCTGTAAAGGACTCGGACCTTGCATAATGAGATTGGAATTATTTGTCATAAGGCACTGACTAAGTATAAGGAAAATTTAATGCTTGGGCATATTATGATATTGCGATAATGACCACTACACAATGGGATACCCATTGGTAGTGGGTACTGTTATGTTATACTATTATGTGGTAATGTTATGTTATGATAATGACCACTATGCAATGGGACACCCATTGGTAGTATAACGTGGAAAGTGATAAGTGCTAAATGATTACTGAGCAAGCTTCGCTCAACTTTGATTTGATTGCATAATAATGAGATCTGCTCTATGATGACATGGTAATCATAATGTGGTACTGATGGGTGAGTATGAACTTGCCACTTGATGTGATATGTGATGGGATCGTGTGATAGTCCAGGTGATACATGCTAGAGTGGTATGAAGCACCAGGCAATAGGATACCCATTGGTAGTGTAACTGATGTGATGAATGCTGTGTGATTCCTTTGGCATGCTTTGTGCGAATTGCATGACCAAGATTGATATGAGTGGGTGCCTGCTTTGAGAGAATTGCAGGGCCTGCCTGTGTGATTGATACCAGTGAGATGCATGCTTTGGGTGTATTGCATGACCTAACCTTGTGAGTGCTATGGAATGAAAATATGCTATATTATGAGATGAAAGTCTGCTCAATTGTGATAAGAATGTATGCTGTAAAACATGTTCAGTTATAAATGAATGAGTGATATTGAGAAATGCATAGGATGGTGAATAGTGATGGTACTCATAAAGGAAAGGTTTTCTGAACTGCTAATTTATACGATATCGAATATCTGAATTGTGATTTCTGATTATATATGACCTTCGCTTTGTGATTTCTTATAATTTAAAGAACTGTTTATGACACATGGTTAGACTTAATAATGTTGCATAGTACCTAGATCTACTTACTGGGCTTCAAAGCTCATTCCATTATTATATCTACGTAGAGTTATAGTTCGCAAGTGGAAGGAGAGCAGCTTGGTGAGAGCAGTGGACGGTTGGAGCCCGGGGCTTGACGTGAACGCTTCTTCCATTGTATGTTTTGTTGGGTAGTTGGCCCCAGTTTTTGTGTAATTTGGGACATATGTATTTTTGGGCCTCGTTGCCCCAAACTCAAGTGTAATATTTTGGGAGAATTTTATATAGTGGATTTTTCTTGGTGTATGGTTTCACCCAATCTTTAATGTTCTTCTACCCTTTAGAATTTTTGATTTAGTTATTTTTTCTTGGTTTGCTTTGATTATTGATATAAAGGCGTTGAATCCACTCCAACCTGAGAGACATACGCTACTTCGGGATCACGAACCCGTACTCGGTCACCCTCCGGCTCTAACAGAAGGGCGGCTGGGGGTGGGGTCGTGATAGTTATGGTATCAGAGCAGCCAGGATAGGATCCTTAGCTTAAGGAATTTTAAAAGTGTCCTTAGAATAGTTTTAGGACAGATTAGTTACTGGGTGCCCCTTTGCTAAGTTGAAGATGCCGAGGGCTCGTGCCAACCATGCAAGTTCTAGCAACGTGAATGCCAAGGCCCTAGGTGAATTTTGTAGAACTTTGGGGGCCATGACCCAAATGATGAAAGAGTCGATGCTAGCTCAATCTACCCCTACTGCAGAGCAAAATGATAGTAACTTGAGAAAGAAATTTAAGAGGTTAGCACCCCCAACTTTCTTTGGGTAGTGAGGAGTAGAGAAAGTTGAGAGATGGCTGATGCAAGTCGAAAAGTTCTTTGGAATCTTACAGTGCTCATATGAGTAGAAGTTGAGATTGGATACCTTCATGCTAGAAGGGGACACCGAGCATTGATGGCATTCAGTCCGGCAAGCCTGGGAAGAAGTAGGGGTAGTACCTACTTGGGAAGGATTCTTAGGGGCTTTTAACGAAAAGTATTTCCATGAATCGGTGAAGGAGAAGAAGGAGGTTGAGTTTATAGAATTGCAGCAAGGGAAGCTGACCCTTGATCAGCATGCGGCCAAATGTTTAGAGTTATCCCGATACACGCCACATATTATCAACACAGAGGCTCGCAAGGAAAGCAAGTTTGAGAAGGGCTTGCGACCAGATATTCAGAGAAGAGTTTTGTCAGTCAGTCTTAAGGCCTTCTCCCAATTGGTGGATTTGATCAGAAAGATAGAACGAGATTGTGATGATTACCGACTAAGGAAGGAGAAGCGCAAGACAGGGCCTCCGCCCTCTGGAGGCCTACGAGAAAAGGGAAATCAGGGAATTTTAAGACTCAAAAGGCCTCCCAGAGTGACATCAAGAAAAACCAGCCAGTGCATTATATCTCCTGTGGGAAGCAGGGTCATGTGGCTTCCGAGTGCTGGTTAAAAGTGAAAGCATGCTTCAAGTGTGGCAAGTCGGGCCACCTGATTAGAGACTGCCCAACATTGAGGAATGAGTCCAAACCAAAGATGCAGGGTTAGGTCTTTGCACTTGATGGAAAAGGAGCTAAGACCTCGATTTTGGAGACCAAAGGTATGCCTTTGATTGTGGTATAGAGTCCAGAATTTTGTTTGACCGTGTTTCCTCTCATTGCTACTGTAGCACCATATTTTGGCATGTCTTATAGGATTTGAACCTTCATTGCTTTACTGTGCTTAAATTTTGAGCAAACTGATGTGGATTTTGTGGAGACTATTTTAGTATGCTATTGGTGTTTAGGGCGTTTCTTAAGGGGTATGTCCTGGCCCATTTCTTTAGGAACTAATAAGTGCCATGTGATTGAAGTGATAATTACTATATGATATAACCTGTGTGGCCAATCTTGCAATGTATGAAATGTAGTATGAATGCAACAAGTGATACGTGATTACTTGAACATGCTTTGAGCGTATTGCAAGACCTGACCTTGTGATGACAGTGAGGTGCCAGCTTTGAGCGTATTGTGGGACCTGACTTTGTGATATTGGTAAGGTTCCTACTTTGAGCGTATTGCAGGACCTAACATTGAGATTATGTGGTGCATGCTTTGAGCGTATTGCATGGCTATGATTGATATCAGTGAGGTGCCTGTTTTGAGCGTATTGTAGGACCTGACTTTGTGATATCTGTAAGGTCCTGCTTTAAGGGTAAAGTAGGGCCTGACCTTGTGATTCTGTGGTGCATGCTTTGAGCGTATTGCATGGCCATGATTGATACCAGTGAGGTGCCTGCTTTGAGCGTATTGCATGGCCAAGATTGATACCAGTGAGGTGCCTGCTTTGAGCATATTACAGAAGCTGACTTTGTGATATCGGTAAGGTGCCTTCTTTGAGCGTATTGTAGGGCCTGACCTTGAGATTATGTGGTGCATGCTTTAAGCGTATTGCATGTCGTTATTGATACTGGTAGGGCGCCTACTTTGGGCATATTCCAGGCCTAAATTTGTGATTATGTACTTTGGTGGTGCATAATTTGAATGGGTTGCATGATTGACATTAATAAGATGCCTACTTTGGGCATATTATAGGACCTGACTTGGTAATCGATACTCGCAAGGTGCCTGTCTTGTGAGTATGATCGAACTTGACTTGGAGATTGATACCAGTGAGTCAACTAGTAGTTGCTGATTTGTTGAGATTGCTTTTGGTTGAATGACTCAGTCTAGTTATGTTAACCTATTAATGTTTGAATGACTGGATTGATATGGTATCTAATTTGCTAATGCATGACACTCTGAGTATTGCTATGGGATATTACGTATATGAAATGAGATGTTACGTATATGTTGTAGACAATTGTATTTGGCAGTAGTGAGTACATGAGTACCCTCCCCCTATTGTTTTGTTTCATATGTACGATTTTGGGGACAAAACCCTTTTTAAAGGGGGGATGATGTACCACAACTTTTCTTAGGCGTGAGACACGCACGACAATAGGGTCAGGTGAAGGAAAGTTGTTGCCATGCATGTCGTTGAGTTAAAGCCGCACATGGCAAACTCATGGAAGAAGATGAGAGAGAGAGAGAGCAATGCAGCGTGCATAAAGTGTAACGTCGTGCCAGTAGGGGGTAATGTCCAGTGTGTAAGAGACTAATGCCGCCCGTGCATGGGAGTAACGCTACTCGTGTAAGAGACTAATGCCGCACGTGCAAGGGACTAACGTTGCGTGTGTAAGAGAGCAATGCCATGCGCATAAAGAGGAGAGACGTGCCAGTAGGGAGGTAACACCATGCGTGAAATGGGACTAATGTCTTGCGTGTCAAAGAGGCAAGGCCGTGCATGCATAGCACCGTGAGTGAAAAGAGAAGATGTGACTTATAAGGACCACAATTTTCTCCCAATCCAGAGATGCGCATGGCGATGGAGGGTAAAACAGAGGCATGCCGTTTGGAGAATCGCCACGCATCTATAAGAGCTTAGCGTTGTCTGTGACCCAGTGCTGTCTGTGAACTAAAGAGGAGAGAGAGAACCAGCGCAGGGCATGAAAAGTCAGCGCCGTGATTGAAAGTCAGCACCACTCGTGAAGATAAGAGTGTACATCGTCGTATGTGGAAGAGGTCTAATGCCGGCTGTGCAGAGAGAGACATAAGAGCAATGTCGTGAGTGAAAATTTAAGCATTGCCACGAGTGTAGCGCCGTTTAGAGCATCACCGTGCGTGTAGGTGGCTATCGCCGCCTGTGAAGGTAGCAAATGAGCAACGTCGTGCAAGAGCTAAGAGTAGCGCCGTGAGGAAAAAGGGAAGATGTGACTGCTACCAGCGCCGCACTTGTCAATTCCATACATGTGGGCACCGCACCTGTCATTGACGTACATGTCAGCTACAGTGACCTTTACCTACCAAGTCAGTAGCAGTGGATCCCACCTACCGTGGGTACTTAATTCCTCTTCCCTCCCCTATCAACACCATTTTCCCTCACTTGCCTCATACTCTCTCTCCAAGGAGCTTACTTCCACCAGTGAAAGAAAGCCCCTCATGAAGCTTGTGAAGCTCGAGAAGGAAGTGAGTGGGGTTGAAGACATCGTGAGGAACAAGTAAGTGGGATTAGTTCCGTGAATCATTTCACTTCATAGGATTTAAATTTAAGTTGATATGAAGAGCAAGATGATGGAATCAGGTATATCAATATAGATGAATAAAAAGGGGCTTGAAGGAGTGATTGAGCATTGAGTAATGAACTTGATAAAATTACAGAGTAGTTTCCTTGTAAAACTTTCTTAATTTGCTTGACATGAATAAGGATTGTGCTGAGTATTACTTTGGCTTGTGAAATGGTGTGTATCATTTGTATAGCATGTTAAAATGTGGGATAGAGGGATTTTTCAGCAACTATGAGGGTCTTTGCCTTGGGCTTTTCGGTGACCAAACACCACTCAAAATGGGCCCAAATCAGTCTTGAATGAAAGATATGCGTTTCTATTTTAAGTTTTCTTTTTCATACTATGTATAAAATTTTGTGTAAATTCCAGGAACCTTGACTCTTAGTGTGTCACACTTTTGTCCTATCAAACTGTGTCCAAACATCTTCGAAATGCCACCATTTGAAAGATCAATGAATAATTTTAAAGTTGCATGTTTTGATAATTTTGAAATTCCCTGTAAATTGAGATTTATGCCCCAAAATGCGTAGGTACATCACTACCCACTGTTACAGGAAATTTCCAACAACTTTCAATCGTTTTAAACCAAGCTATTGACATATCAGAAGTCGTTCAAATTCCTTCCAATCACCTCCATTTTAAAGCCTCAGGCATGGACTTAATGTTGCATATTTAAAGTATTTCGAAATTCTGCCTAGATTGGGAATTATTCCCCAAGAAGAGGGGTATGTCACTGTTGCACCTCACAAAATTAGTGTTATGCACGTCTTCTGCCACCTTTCTCGAAATTACTTATTAAGCTATTCAAGTAGCTATGTAACATCTTTGATAAGTGATAAATTTGAGTATTATGTGATGGTTTTCATGCGAATGCCTTAGTGTTATGGGGGTGCTACGCAACTATGTGCCATATGATAAATGGATAAGTCCAAAGCCAATGTAATTTTTCTATGGTGAATGTTACATGATAAGTGTCAAATTGCTACCGATGAAATCTAAGCGTAAATGCTATGTGATAGCTCATGCAAGGAATGCTTCATGATAAATACTATAATGTTTTGTGAATGTTGGATGATTCAGAGTAAGACTCCGTTCTTGTATGATGAAAATTTGATTTATCTGTTATGATGCACTAATTTAGCATGAATGAAATTAAATGCCTGGTAACGATAATAGGCCATAAAAATGACCACTACGCAATGGGATACCCTTTGGTAGTGGGCACTATTCTATGATAATATTGTGATACTGGCCATTGTTTCACTGATACTAGTCCCTACGCAATTGGGTATCCATCGGTAGTGGATACTGTTTTACTAGTACTTGGTTTGATGCCTCGATCTCATCCTCTGGGTCGAGATGACCTGGCTGCACGTGTCTCAGGTTTCGAGGAAAACCTGAGACTTGAGATCGCTCTCTCGGGACTTTTGTTAAAGAACAAGGGCAGGTACATTAACCGGTGAGAGAAAAATTTGGTGTGAGGCGGAGCACACCTAGCCTGAGTCCGGGACTTACTCGGGCTGGCTCACTTGGGCGCCCTCTTAGATCACGAAGGAAGTCTCACAGTCCTACAACTGATTCAAAATCGCCTCCCTTGACCTGTACTCTCCTGTTTCTGCAATCACACATATATGGTTAATTTTACAAGACAAATCGGCCAAGGGGCCCCACCTTATCTTTGGGCGAATGTACATAGGCATGCACATCCATAAGAAGAAGGGAAGAATAAGAGGATAGAGATTAGGGTGAAGAAAAGGAAAAGAAAGAGATAGAATAAAAGAAAGGGGAGACGAAAATTTGACCAAGCGACTTGACTGAGAAAGTGGCTAGACCAGTAGGTGATTGACCTAGCGTCGTAGCAAGACGGGTACGGTAACTCAGACTGGGACAATGACAATGCTACTAAATATCAGAACCAACACTGATCGGCCTGACATGATGGCTATCCTGTCGTGGTAGTAAGATTGGTACGGTAACTCAGTCCAGCACAACAACATTACTGCTAAACGATAAGACTACCATGACAATGCTAATCTTAACCTTCTTTGGTCAAACCAGAGAGGAAGAAGAAAGTAGAGAGAAAAGAAAGAGAGGGAAAGGGGAAGAAGAAGAGAGAAGGAGAAGAAAAGAGAAGAAAGAGTAAGGAGAGAGAAGAAGAGAAAGAGAGTGAAGAGAGAAGAAAAGAAGAGAAGAATAGAGCAGAAGAAGGGAGAAGAGAGAAGGAAACGAGAGAAAGATGAAGAAGAAAGAAGAGAGAGGGAAAAGAAGAAAGAAAGAAAGAAAAGGGAAAAGAGGATGGGAAGAAGGGATAGAAAGAAAAAAGAAGAGAGAGAAGGAAGAGGGAAGAGAGATAAATAGAGAGAAAAAGAGGAGAGAGAAGAGAGAAGGGGAACATGGACGGTGATGAGCTTTTACCATCCACGACAGGAGAGAAAAGAGGGAGAAACATGGATGGTGATAGGCTTCCACTGTCCATGATGAGAGAGAGAAACAAGAGAAAGAACATGTGCAGTGATAGCTTCTACCGTCCATGACATGGGAGAGAGAGAAAGAACACGAATGGTGATGAGCTTTTGTCATCCATGACACGAGAGAGAGAAGTGAAAGAAACATGGACGGCGATGGGCTTCCGCTGTCCATGACCAAGGAGGGAGAGAGGGAAAGAACATAGACGTCGATGACTTCCATCGTCTCCTGACATGGGAGAGAGAGAAAGAACATGGACGGTGATGAGCTTCCGCTGTCCATAACAAGATAAAGAGAGAAGTGAAAGAAACATGGACAGCAATGGGCGTCTACCATCCATGACAAGGGAGAGAGAAAAGAGAAAGAAATATAGATGGCGATGGGTTTCCATCGTCTATGACAAATAATGATACTCAGACAGAGGCCCGACACGCCACTTGGTCCAAGGCCCGGCTCACTGCATGTGTTCTAGAGGAGGACATCATGCTTGGCGATAGGCACCACTATGCATGAATGAAGAAGAGAGAGAAAGAAGAGAACATGGAGAAAGAAAGAAGAGAGAAATTAAGAAAGAGAGGAAAGAGAAAGGAACGAAAGAAGAGACAGAAGGAAAGGGAGGAAAGAAGATCAGGAACGAGAGAGGAAAGATTAGGAGAGAAAGGCAGGGTGATTAAAGAGAGAGCAGAGAAGAAAAGGAAATGGGTGAAAGACACGCATGGTGATGGCCCATTGACATGCATGTTGAGAAAAGAGAGAGAAAGAATGAGAATGAGAGAAAAAGACACACAAAAGAAGAGGAGAGAGGAGAGAGAGATGAGAGGAGAGAGAAAGAGAGATAGAGATAAGAGGAAAGAGTGAGAGATGAGATAGAGATAAGAGGAGAGAAATAGAGATGAGAGAAGAGAAAGAGAGATGAGATAGAGAGGAGGACTGAGAAAGAGACGAAAGGTGGAGGAGAGAGAAAGAGAGAGATGATAAGAGGAGAGAGTAAGTTACTTTTATCGAGGGGTACCAGACTTTTTCTTCTCTCTCCAAGACGTGCCACAATCTCAATGCAGAAACTCTTAATTTTATTCATCAGCGTGGAACATTGAGGGAAAGCCTTTTATAATTAGGTTCAACATTTATTTATAGAATTGGGCCCAAACATGGGTGGATGTCCAAAATCTAGCCTAATTGATGATAATTACAGTTTTATTTGAATTAAAGAAAAATATAAAAATAGGAAGCAAAATAACAGCTTTGCCCCTGCCCAACGATACATGAAATTAAAAAATAGTCCCTGTTGTTGCTGTTTGAACACATTTTTTAGCACCTTGGTCCCTGATGCGGAATAAAAAGAGGAAGCTGATCAATAAAGCCTCAATTGTAGCGAAATTTTCAACAGTCTCAAAATTGCCCCAAAACAGGTAGAAATCTTCCTAAGCACCTCAAAAGGTCACCTACTAAGTTTCGTCACAATTTGACATGTCTAAGGCAATGAAGACAAAGAGACAATTTTGAAAAAATCAACCTTTAGCATCGTGAAACGGACCTCCGTAACTAGAACTATATTTTTGGTGCATCAAATAGTTGTGGGACTAGCGCCATTAGATCCGGCACAGTCGAAAACAATCAGGGGTAAAGTTTCGACTTAATTGGGCACTTCAAGAGAAAGTTATGGGTAAAATACAGAAAAGGGTTAAGCCACACACTATTCCCGTGTGCGCTTCCTGCACCAAAATACTATTAAAGGTAACTATTTTTACAGTCTCGAGCAGTGACTTTCGAGAGTCATATCTCACTCTTCCCGAGTCGGATCACGCTCAAATTTTTTGAGCGTGTTCATCTTATCAAGAGGAGCGTTTTGATATGTGGTACGCCATGTAATGACACCTGAGAAAGAAGAAAACCTAGAGAGAAGTTGCTGATTCATGAAGAAAGGTGTAGGAAAATCAGCAGCAACATGCCTCGCTCGAGCAGCCAAATCATGACTCGTGCACATCAGATCGACGCAAGACTAATTCCATCATGTGCACAAAGTCCAGGGCCACGATTAGTCTAAACCCTGTACAGGATGAACGGTCGAATTCCACACACGAACGCATCGAAGTGATTATAAATTTTGGTCGTCGAAATTCAAATTCCGACAAAACACCCAAGACTGCAAAATCTTCATCCGGGCATGAAATCGAGCTGCGTTTGTTGCCACGTGATCGTGACGGGATGCTTAGTGTGATCCAATGAAGAAATCACGAAAAAAAAATTAAAAAACGAGTGCCCTATTGATCATAAGTTTTCAATATTCGCACAAATTTCAAGCCGCATGATCGTGGCTTAAAAACAAGATCCGTGACTCGAAGTTGCTATCAAATCGATCTCCATGTCAAGCCTTATAAGAAAACATTCATCTTTTTGACAAACAGGCACCAGAGCAACCTTGGATCATCCATGGAAGATCACACACGTTCTATAGCAACAGCAAGTACTGTTTTGAAATTCCATGACTTGTTAGGCAGGGTTAAAAGAATCATTTACTACCAATTTTTAGGCTTTCTTTAATTCAAAAAAATGGTAATTATCATCAATTGGCATAGTTTTTTAGCATCCACCCATGTTTTGGGCCCAATTCTATAAATACATACTAAACCTAACTGTAGAAGGACCCCGTCATAATTTCAATTGATGAATAAAGTTTGAGTTTTTCCATTGAGTTTGGGAGGCACGTCTTGGAGAGAGAGAGAGGAGAGAGAAGAAAAAGCCTAGTACTCCTCAATGAAGGTAACTTTTTCTCTCCTCTTCTTTTCTCTCTCCTCATCTCTATCTTTCTCTCTCCTCATCTCTATCTTTCTCTCTCCTCCTCTTTTCTCTCTCCTCATCTATATCTTTTTCTCTCCTTTTTTCTCTCTCCTCATCTATATCTTTCTCTCTCCTTCTCTTCTCTCATCTATCTCTTTCTCTCTTTTTCTTTCAACTCTATCTTTCTCTCTCCTCTTCCTTTCTCTCTCATCTATCTCTTTCTCTTTCTTCCACATCTCTTCTCTCTATCTGTCTCATCTCTATCTTTCTATCTCCTCTTGTCTATCTCTCTCATCTCTATCTCAAGCATGTACGGCAATGACCATCGTCGTGCATGTCTTTCTCTCTCTGTTCTTCTTCCTTTCCCTTTTCTCTCTGCTTTCTTTCTTTTTCTTGTTCTTTCTTTCTTTTTCTTCTCCTTTTCTCTTTCTTCTTTCCCTGCTCTATCTTTCTCTCTGTCTCTCTTTGTTTGAATATGCATGGTGATGGAAACGTCGTGCACAAATCTTTCTCCTTATTTTCTTTTCTCTTTAGCACACACAGTAGTGCAATGTCGTGCGTGTTTCTTTCTCTTCTCTTTCCTTATTCTTCTTCTCTATTTTTGAATATATTTTTCTCTCTTTCCTTCTTTCTCCTCTAATTTTCTCCCAATATCTCTCCTCACTTTTCTTTCTTTTTTTTCTTTCATAAATCCTCTTTCTTCCTCCTTGTCTTTCTTGCTCTCACTCTGTTATTGCCTTTGTCTCTACTCTTCGATCACGCACGGTGATGCTCATCGCTGAACATGACATTCTCATGCTTCATACACAGTGAGCTGGGCCTTAACCCGAGTGACAGGCCGGGCCTCCGTCCAAGTTTCCCCTTTTTTATGTTGTGCACGACGATGCTCATCGCCGCGTATGACACTCGTTTCTCATTCCTATCTCTCTCTGTCATGGATGGCGAAAGGCTATCGCCGTTCATGTTATTTCTCTCTCCTCTTTCCTTTTTCATAGATAATGGAAGTCCATTGCCATCCATATTCTTTCTCTCCCCACTTTCCTCTATCATGGACAATGGAAATCCATCATCGTCGGTGTTTTTTCTCTCTCCTCTTTCCTCTGTCATGAACTGTAAAAGTCCATCACCATCCAAGCTTCCTTTTTTTTCTCCTCTTTCTCTCTCTTCTTTTCCGTTTGTTCTTTCTCTCTCTTCTCTTCTCTCTTCTTTCTTTCTCTTCTCTCTCCTTTCTCTCTCTTCATTCTCTCTCTTCTCTTCTCTTTTCTTTTTTTCTCGTCTCTTCTTCTATCTCTTTTCTTGTCTCTCTTCTTTCTCTTTCTTCTTCTTCTTCCTCTCTCATTTGACCAAGGGACAAGTTTAGCATTGTCACGGTAGTCTTGTAGTCGAGCAGTACTGCCGCTGTGCTGATTTAAGTTACCGTGCCCATCTTGCTGCCATGTCGAACTCGCCATTGTGTTAGGCTGACTGGTGTTGGTGTTCTGTCATTGAGTAGTATTGTCGTTGTGTCAGTCTGCATTATCGTACCCATCTTGCTACCACATCAGGTCAATCATCACGCCAATCTAGCCGTTGTGTTAGGCTAGCCACCTGGTTAAACGTCTCTTTCTTTTCCTTTCTTCTCTCTTCTTTCTTCTCCCAACCCTCATCTCATCATCTCTTCTCTTTCTCCTTTGAATGTGCACACCTGTGTACATTCGTCCAAAGACAAGGTGGGGTCCATTGCCCCACTTGTCTTGTAAAATTAACCATGTGTGTGTGATTGGGGGATTCTAAAGACAAGGTAGGCGATTTCAAACCAGTTGTAGGACTGGGGGAATTTCTTAGTGATCTAAGAGGGTTCCCATACGAGCCAGCCCGAGTAAGCTTCGAACCCACCTTAAATTCCTCTCTCATCGGTTGGTATACCTACCCTTGTTCTTGAACAAGGACCTCGAGAGAGCGATCTCAAGTCCTGGGTTCTCCTGAAACCCGAGACATGTGCTACCAGGTCAACCAGACTCAGAGGGTGAGATCGAAGCACCTAACCAGCTTGACGACTCCATTGGGGACTTACTACCCCTTGATTGGGTCGTACTTGTTTAGTTAGTTTCTCCTTTGTTTTTATGTTTTCACACACTACATGGCTTCCGGGTTTTTGAACCCATTTATCTGGATCGGGGATTTTCTCACTCTTGCATTCATGAGCGTCCCCTGGGAACAAGTTCCTCGAACTTTGTTCCCAAGTTTCATTCTAGGCATAGGCCCAGTGTCTAGCTCTCAGGTTTTAACCTGGATAGGCGCGAGGAGGGATTTAAAAGTCCGTAACTCCCCATCTCCTAGCCCTGGTGGAACTTCCACCAAGGCACCCAGCATCGGTAGCACATCTGCTACCACTCACAGCATGCACCCTGTTATCGGCAAGTCACTTGCTGATTATATTGTCGAGGTATGCCAAAAGGCTGCCTAGTCCCTTGCTGCAAAAGGCAAAGAAGTTGCCCTTGTTTTTGTGGCTTGCCGCAAGGCTACCGCCCACATTCCTACACCACCTTGGGTCTCTATGATTAGATACTCAACACATCGAGGAGGATACCCTGGGGTCTCTACCTCGAGTAAGCATTCAAGATCAGGCCTCCTTGGGCCGAAACCTATACACGCTATGCATGTGCATTTCACTGTTCGGGGCATCACCGTTGCTGTGCCAACCCAAGCACATGGGAGACGACACCTTCGTCCTCTCACTCAACACACACTTGCACACCAGGCAAGAGGCAGGCATCCAGCTGTTCCCTTACAAACACCTGCTCGTAGTTCTTGGCCTCTTAAGGCCAGACCACCTGTTTGAGGCCGGGCTGACCCTCAAGTCACCCGGAATGCTACTTCAAGGGGCGTACACGAGCCGCCTTCATAGGCAACTACTTGCTCCCAACCCAGACATTGTTAGGAGCGGATCCCTTCTTCTTCCGTCATTCCTCCTCCTGATGGATATATCAAGACCTGGTACTCGAAGGTCTTCCCTAAGACTACCATCCTCAGTCAGCCTTATCAGGTCGGCTATGCCTCTGGAGCCTACAAAGGAGTTCGGGGCAAAGGCCTGATGATTGATGAAGTTCTTCAACTTTCAAGGCAACCGCCCAAGCTGGCCCCTATACATGGTCCACATTCGCTGCCCCATCTTATGGACATAGCCCTCTCATGCTCTAAGAAGGTCAACTTCGACCCTAGTCTCAGTTCTGGAGAGATGTCTATCACAGTCTCAAGCTCAAGCAAGACAAAGGACTACAGATTTTGATTAAGGTGCCGGCCAAAGCGTCAAGGTATCCAGCTCCAAGGTTCTCCTTCCTCAAAATCCCTTCTACCCTCTTTGAATCATAGAGACTGAAGAAGACGTACAAGAATCCTGCACTATGGTCAGTGTCATAGAAGATGACCTGACCAACCAGCAGCCACAGTCCCAAGACCGTCGAGAACCAGTCCTCACACGGTCGGCATACAAGAGTCAAGTTTAGTCGGGGCATACTGACCCATTACTGACCGATCTGCCACATACGACCCATCAAGCTCGAAAGCCCTCAGCCACATCTAAAGCTGACCTCCTTGAAGAAACGGTCAGCATAATGGTCGTAAATGAACCTAGCGACTCTCAAGAAGCACGCAAGAAAGGTTCGAACAGATGGTGCATGGAATGATGGAGAAGATTGATCGCATGGAAGCCTCACTACACTCGGCTAACCATGAGGTCAATTCCCATCATTCAGATGATACAGCCCTAAGGCCGCCTCATCCTTATGCCTCACAGGACAATTCTATCCCTCATCCCCTCTCAAAGGCAGACATCATTGCTATGGTGACTCATAGTCTCATGAGCAGACAAATCCCAGGAATACAGGGTGCAACGCTTTACCAAAAGTTGTACCCCTCATACATTGATCAGATTCCATTTTCCTTGGATTATAAGAAAGGGAAGTTTCCCCTGTTCAATGGTACCACATCCCCGCACCAGCATATCGCCCACTTTCAAGCAGCATGTCGAGAGACGACGACTGATGGGAGGCTCCTCCTCCGTCAGTTTGTTGAAACTCTGGACGACCCGGCCTTTTATTAGTATGCTCAGCTTCCCCCAAATTCAGTACATACTTGGGAGGAATGGAGAAACTGTTCCATCAATGCTTCTATGAGGTTAAGAGAGAGGTTCAACCCATCGAGCTTCTCACCTTGACCCAGGAACCAGATTAACCTGTGGATCAATTCAGAGTAAGGTGGAGAGATTTAGCTACTCGTCACCCTAATCCTATGCTTGAGAAAGGAGCAATTCAGACTTGTGTGTGAAACATGCGTTCTGAGATTGCTCTACATGTTGAGGCCTCCAATCCGACCTTCATGTCAAAGTTGATCGCTAGGTCGGTTCGCATAGAGAGCTTGTCACACCACCATGGCGAGTCACGACAACAGTCTTCAAGCTTGGGAAACAACAGGGGCAATGGTAATTCTTGGACCAATGCCTGGGGCAACCAACATAAAGGGGTGATCATTGCAGTTGTTACCATCAATGATCCAAAGAAGGTTGTCGCTCAGACTCTGTATCTGTCCAAGGGGTAGGCATAGCAAAGACAACATCTCAGCCAGGCAAGCAGCCGTCATACAACCGGGTAACCCCACCTGTGAACCTCAATCGAGATGTCTATTGAACCGGACATCAGAATAATGTATATCCTTTTGAAAAGGAATGGGTTCCTACACTGCACTGACTATTACTAGAACAGAACATGACTGAGCTGCCCGAGATCAAGTTCCTCGATCAAGCTGGTCTCAATATGCATGCAAGATACTGTGCTTATGATCGAAGGGTAAACCACTCCACAGAGATTGCTGTATACTTAAAGACCTCATTGAGGCTCCGATCCAGAAAGGTCAAATCAACTCAAAGAGCAAAAGAAAGCATTCGAGACATCAAAACCTTCCCACATAGTGACAGTCTCAGAGGAAGATGAAGCACCTGATCTCCTTCGCGCCTTGTTTTTCATGATGCTTCAAGAAGGCCTCATCACACTCAAGCCTGTAAGGCACCCTCGATGCCTTGCTCAGGGAACTGACAACATGACCATACCATCAGATATGGGGCCATGACCTGAGCTAGTGTTTTGATTTCCAGAACATAATTGCAAAGAAAATATAGGGAGGCCAACAGGCTTGTAACGTTTCAGAAAGAGATCCCCAAGTCACTGCCCCACTGGTGCGAAAGGGTCTCCCGACATAAGACCCAGGTAATGATGATTTAGATCTCACTAAATCCTTGACATCCAAGCCATTAAAAGTCCATCATGGCCAGAGCAGGCTCAAGTCTTTAAAGCGAGAAGCGATTCGTCAAGCTAGGGCTGTTCACAAACCTAGCAAGACGGACCAAACACCTCCAAAGGTACCCAAAAGGAGACAGGCACCAAGGGATGCTCACTGGAAGAATAAGGTTCTGCAGCAACAGGTCAAGCCATAATTTCTCAGACCTCCTCCTTTGTCAACTTTAAAAGACTTCATACTGGTTGTCAGTGACCTTATTCCTTCGTCTCAGCAAGAGGACATCCCTGAGCCATCTCTTACTCGGGGCACGTCCAATGAGGGTGATGACATTAAAAGCACCCCCTAATAATCTAAGTAGGAGAAAGACCTAAAAGACTCCCTGCACAAGTCCAACCCTGGTGATGATGTAAAACACTGCCCAGATTGGTCTGATGAGAGGAACAACCTTAAAAGTCCCTCACTTATTAACCACTCTTCTTCTTCTTCTTCTTCTTCTTCTTCTTCTTCTTCCCCCTCCTCGTCTTCCATGTCTCTTGCAGGTACAGCTTTAAAATTTCCAGACTTCGAGGCTCTTGACAGAGAGCTCGAAGGAACCAATATAAGCAGGATGCACCGAAGACGGTTAAGGAAGACGTTAGCCCAAGCGATTGGATTTCTGACAGTCGCTGAGGCTCTGGCAGCTCGAGTTTAGTCAGAGCCATCTTCTTCTGGAAAGCGCAAGAAGTCAAAGCCAAAGAAACCCCACTGACCCCCTGAGCTTGACTTTATGCAGAGGCTGAGAGAATCAAGAGGGCAAAGCTTCTACTCTTATGAAGTCTGTCACATGGTGCAAATCTCTGATGCATCACACAGCATGGGGCAAACAATGTAGATATCCGTGCAAGGACCAAGTGATTCTTGTGAAGTCGCCTCTAGCCCCACAATTACTGAATCTCAACCTCCCTATAACTTTTAAATCAAACTCCTACAGCCTGATATGTTGTCTATGTTTGAGTTCGACCCTTTTGTTCCACAGTTCAAGAAAGGTGTAGAAATCAGCTCCTACGCTGGAACTCTATTAGAAGCGAAAATGTTAGGATCATGCATCTCTGCATTTGAGGTCGATGAGAAGACTTTCGAAGACAATGATGAGGAGTTGCAGGAGGCCCCAGAGGAATGGGAAGAAGGCGGTCAAGCCACAACCGATGAAGTCGAAGAGATAAATCTAGGGGATGAGGCCGATCCCAGACTTACTTTCATCTCCTCAAATATGTCTCAAGAAGAGAAAGAGAATTTTACTGCCTTTTTACGCACATATCGGGATATCTTTGCCTGGCATTACCATGAGATGTCTGGTTTAGATCCTCATGTCGCAATCC
This sequence comes from Amborella trichopoda, assembly GCF_000471905.2. The sequence continues at coordinate 3,353,006 of NW_006498435.1, forward strand.
ACCGTCTTGGTATGTCAAGCCGATCAAGCAGAAATCACGGAGGTTCAGGCCCGATCTCAAAATGCAGATAGATGCTGAGGTGACCAAACTCAGGCAGGAAGGCTTCATTCGTGAGGTCAAATACTCAAAGTGGCTAGCAAATGTGGTACTGGTCAAGAAGAAAAATGACCAAATTTGGGTTTGCATTGACTTCCTCGACCTGAATGCCGCTTGCCCAAAGGATGACTTCCCGCTGCCATTTGTGGAAACGCTCATTGACTCTACAGCTCACTGTCATATCTTCTCCTTCATGGATGGATACTCTGAGGACAATCAGATACGGATGGCTTCAGAAGATGAGGAGGCCATTATATTCTTAACTCCAAAAGGTGTCCTTTGTTATACCATGATGCCCTTTGCATTAAAGAATGCAGGTGGCACGTATCAGAGAGCAATGACCACCATCTTTCAGGACATGATGCACAAGGAGGTCGGATGTTATGTGGATGACTTGGTGGTGAAATCCAAGAAGAAATAAGCTCATATGCGAGATCTGGAAAAGGTTTTCGAAAGATTATCGCTTCATCAACTCAAGATGAATCCGCTGAAATGTGCTTTTAGTGTGCGTTCAGGAAAATTCTTGGGGTTCATTGTTAGAACCGAGGCCTCGAGTTGAGCCGGTCGAGATCAAGGCTATTCAAGAAATGCCACCGCCAGCTACATTGTGAGAGCTGTGATCTGTGCAAGGGCAGCAGCTGGCTTATATCTGCAAGTTCAACTCGAACCTCTCAAGACGTTGTAAACCATTTACGCACCTGTAAAAGTAGGATACTCCATTCGTGTGGGATGAAGCATGACAGCCAGCACTTGATGACGTCAAGAAGTATTTACTCAATCCTCTGGTGCTTTTTACACCCGTGTTGGGAAGACCTCTCATCCTGTATGTGATCACTCTCGACAAGTCACGTGGGGCACTATTGCCACAAAACAACGAAGAGGGGAAAGAAACCGTACTATATTATCTCAGCCGCAGGATGCAAGGGGCCAAGAGGAACTATCCTCCTATAGAGAAGATGTGTTTCGTCCTAATCTTCGCGGTACAAAAGCTCTGTCACTATTTACTCGATCATGAAGTGAAACTCATAGCAAAAGCTGACCTTATAAAGTTTCTCATGGCACGCCCATGTTTGTTGGGACGCCTTGCTAAGTGGGCATTATTGCTGATGGAATTCAACATCACATATGTACCACAAAAGGCCATCAAGCGTCAAGCCCTCGCTGATTTTCTTGCAGTACATCCTGTACTGGCAGAATGTCCTTTATCTAGTGACTTCCTTGATGAAGAAGTATTATGTACAGAACTTGCTTACGCGTGGGAGATGTCCTTCGACAGTGCTTTCCAATCTGATCGCGGAGACACTAGAGTGGTATTCATGACTTCAAAAGGAGGGATACTTCCTCTATCCTTCTCTCTCTCCAAAGCTGGTTCCCATAATGAGGCGGAATATTAGGCCCTCATAATTGGGTTAGAGATTGCTTTTGATCGAGATTTGGAGCAGCTTAAATCTATGGCGACTCTGAGGTGGCCATTCGAGAGCTTAAGGGGATCTATGATGTGAGAAAGGACACTCTCAAGCCTTACCACGATTCTGCAAAATCATAAATGGCTCAATTTGATGATGTATCCTTGACTCACATCCCCAGGAGATTGAACTTGCAGGACGAGGCACTCGCAAAGCTTGGAGCTACAATTCAATTGTCCTCCCCAAGGCCTACACCTGTCTGGGTGGCAGAGTGGAGACACATTGAAATGAGAACCGAGGCAGATGTAGAAGATGAAAGAGTCCTCTTTCCTGAGTGCCCGCCTTACCCATTTGGGGCACTCTTATCAAGTAAAGAGGCTATTAAAGCTGAACAAGAATTGGCACAATGTCAAGGAACAAAAGTTAAAAAATAGGAGCCAGAGTTCTTTGACCCAATCTGTGCAGAAATTGAGCAGGCAGAAGATTGGAGAGAGCTCATCGTCAACTTCATAAAGCACGGTAGACTACCTGAAGATCGTGTTGAGTGCAATAGTGTGCGTTGAATGTCTACCAAGTACACTCTCCTTAAAGGAGATACTCTCTTCCGTAGATCTTTTGACGAAATTCTTCTTAGATGTGTAGATGCACAAGAGGAAAATAAGGTGTTAGAAGAAGTATACTCAGGCCTCTATGGATTGCATTAGTTTGACCCTAAGCTCTATGAAGGGATACGCAGATTAGGGTACTATTGTCCTTCGATGACTGTCGACTCCTTAAACTATGCCAAGAGGTGCCAGGTGTGTCAAATGCCTTCGAGTTTCGTTCATCAACCCCCAGAACCCTTACACCTTATAGTGGCATCATGGCCCTTCTGACAATGGGGTATGGACATTGTAGGACCTATGGATCCCCCTTCGACGATGGATTATTTTGCCAAGTGGGGTGAAATGGTCCCTCTCAAGCAAGTTCATGGAGTTGCGATCGCCAATTTCGTGCGACATCACATAATATATCAGTTTGGGGTGCCTGATCAGATTATATCTGACAACGGACCTCAATTCAGAAGTCATCATATTGATCGCTTGGTTAACTAGTTCGGCTTCGAGTGGAAGTATTCAACTTTGTACCACCCTCTAGCGAAGGGCCTAGTTGTGGCTTTCAATAAGACTTTATGAAACGTATTAAGGAAATCAGTATCAAAGACAAAAAACAACTGGCATGAGAAGCTTCCTGGAGCGTTGTGGGCATATCGTACTACTACAGGAAACGCGACTGATTCCACTCCTTATTCCCTATTCTATGGGGGTGAAGAAGTATTGCCCCTTGAGATTCAGCTCCCCACACTGAGGGTCACTATACATAAGGGACTGACTGAAGATGAGAGAGTCAAGCTTCGCTATCAAGAATTGGATGCGCTCGATGAAAAGAGGCTAGAAGCCCAACAGAATCTTGAAGTCAATAGGGGAGAATGAAGAGAGCCTTTGACAAGTCAGTCAAGGTTTGCTCATTCGCTCGTGGGGATCTCGTTCTAGCTGTCAAAAGACCGATTGTTATGCATGGGCGGCGCAAAGGAAAGTTTGATCCTAAGTGGGAAGGCCCCTTTATATTCAAGAAAGTTTCACCAAATGATGCCTACTTATTGGCACATCGTGATGGAGAGGAGGCGATGCCCCCTTTCAATGCGTGATAACTGAAAAAGTATTATCTCTAATACTTTCTTAAGAAAGAGAAAGGAAGAGAAGCAAGACAGTCCAAACAAGTTTAACTCTGTTTATTGCATTAGAAGGAGTTACAAGTTACAGTCAAAGCCCATTATTAGGGAGGTTACAAATCTCTTGCATCTGAGGAAAAGAGGATGGTTACAGGCTAAAAATTCCTCTTATATCAAAAGAAAAGAGGACAGTTAACTAAAGATCTGCTCTTGCATCCGAGGAAAAGAGGACGGTTAGGGGCCAAAACTAGGCTCTCACAATAAGAGAAGGTGGAAGCGCTTTGATCGAGTATATCAGACATACAAAGCAGACTTCTCTAGCAAGGAACTGGCCTATGATGGAAAGCATACCCTATTCACAGTGAGTGCTCTTCAACATAACAACATAGACTTCATTGTTGTGGTGGAGGACTTGGCTTCCAACAGGCATCATAAGCCAGGCCTTACCATTGGTCACCACCCATTGCCTACCCAAGTCAGCGCCGTGCATGAACATCGCCATGCATGACTCAGCACTATGCATGACCATCTCCATGCGTAACCCATCGCCGAGCATGGCCACAATAGGGCACAACTTACTGCCGTTCATGAATGGATCGTCGAGCGAACAACAATTGTTGCATGCGGCTAACTTGTGGGTGTCATGTGCTACTGAGGCACTGATAAGCGTCGCGTGAGGCTAGTGTCGCTTGTGTCTCTAAAGCCCAGTGCCGGTTGTGCCTCTTGAGGGCTAACGCCGGTTGCAGTTCTTGAGGAGTAACTCCGGTTGTGACTTGGAGGGATAACGCTGTCTATGTTGGAAAAAGGGGTAACACCGCTGTGTTCACTATCGTCGCACGTGTTTGTTCATGACGGTGACCTTTCACCTTCCCGATACTCTTCGTCTCCCTGCGACCCTTTGGCACTCGGTGACTGTGCACTTTCCTGAGACTCCTCGTTTTCTTACGATGACTCGAATCCCTGGCAAGCCTTCGTATCTCTGTGACTATCTGCCTTCCATTGGCTGTTGGCCTCCTTGACCCCTAGGTTTCTCATCGAAAACCACTTTTACTCACTCGGAGAACACTTTTTCTCACCTTTGTTACTCTCCCACTACTCCCTAGTGACGAAAAACCATCTGGAGCGATTGGAAGGTCACAGAAATGGTCAGCGATCCTCGCTTGCCTCTTTCCCAGCTCTCCGGTGACTGAGACCTGTCAGAATACCTCTTCAACTTGTCGACCTTCTCCCTTCTTCACTGGAACTCTCTCTTCCTCAACAGAAACTTTGACACTTTACCAGCAAAATCTTGCGAATACCCTGCCAATGTCGTTAATTATGCCGGAATACCGTTCTTGTCGGACTCTCCACACCAGAAGTCTCTTTCCCTCTCTCAATCTTACTATTTTACCTTCGATAAAACAGGGAAAATGGGGTCTTCCCCCTTATATAGAAGATGGTTCCTCAACCCCTCACAAAGCAAGAATACCAGACAGTACCCTGTAGGCTAAGCGGCAATGGGCTGGACCGAGTTAGGCTCAGACATGAGGCCCGAACAGAAGCTCACCACTAACCGTACAATGTCGAGCAGCAACCTTTAGATGGGATGGATCGGGTCGGGCTCAGACCCGAGGCCCGAACAGAGGCTTACCGCCGCCTGTGGAATGCTGAGCATCAACCTTCAGATGGGTTGGACTGGGTCAGCCTCAGACTCGAGGCCCGAACAGAGCTTACGACTGCTTGCACAACACTGAGCATCGGCTTTCAAAGTGACAGCATCGGACCAGGCCCAAGCCTGAGGCTTGAACATATGCTAACTCCATCTGTGTTGTGTACTGCCATCTATGGCTAATGCCATGTGCAAACAACATTGAACGCAGGCTAACGCTGGCTGTGTTTTGTTCCACCATCTATGACTAACACCGCATGTAACCAACACTGCGTGCACCAGGCGCGTCAATACTACTGTTGCCTATGACCACTTCTGTGCATACTAGCACCGCTCATGCCAGCGTCGTGTGCGCCAATGTTACTGTCGTGCGTGTTGCTGATGTTTGTGGCTAGTGCCATGCATGTGCTAGCACCTGGTTTTTGCTGTGCATGACCTACCACTATCCCTAGTGGAGTTGCACTAAACTTGTAAGCTCTATCCTCCCCAGTGGAGTTGCATCCAGGCTGTTTCACCCAGGTCAAGACTGGTCATCCCCAATGGAGTCAAGAGCAGGCAACTGTTCCTCATCCCTAGTAGGAATTACACCCATACTATAGCCCATTCATCCTCAGCAGAGTTAGGGTCGTGCTTACCCCTTTCATCCCTAGTGGGTCTTATTTGAAGACATTTTTTAGCACCTTGGTCCCCAGTCAATAAAGGCTAACAAACAGTGGAAGTTTTGACAGTCCCATAATAGCCCTAGAAAGAATCAAGATCTTCATAAGGACTCTCAAAATTCTGCTACCAAGTTTTGTCACATTCTGACATGTCTAGGCAACGCAAACTCAGAAACAGTTTAACAGAATCAGCCTCTAGCACCCTGAAATAGACCCTATTACGAGAGCTATATTTTTGGTATCTAAATTTGTTGTGGAACCACCGCCATTCGATCCGGAACGGTTGAAAGCCCCTAGGGGTCAAATTTCTGCTTGAACAGACATCCTAGGAAGAAGTTATAGGCGAAAGAGAGAAACAAGAGTAACAAGAGGAGTCGCACGTTATTCCCGTGCGGCCACCCAAAAACTCATCTCCATTAAAGGGGCAGTCACGACCAGTGAATTTCAATGCTCATATCTCACCTGTCTCAAGTTAGATTGTGCTCAAATTTTGTGACCATGTTCGTCTCGTCAAGACAAGCGTTTCGATATGTGACACCTCCCTCGACGACGCACTAGCTTGAAGAAAAGCTAGAGAGAAATTGCTGATCCATGAAAAAAGTGCAAGAAAATCAGCAGCATCGTGCCTCACTCGAGCAGCCAAATCAAGCCACTCGCGACCCCGATCGATGTGAAACTAATTCCATCACGTGCATAAGGTCTAGGGCAATCTCTAGTCCAAACCCCATACATGATGAAGGTCGGATTCGGCACACGAAATCGATGAAGTGACTACAAATTCTGTTGTCAGAATTTTAGATTTCGGTCAATTCTCTAAAGTTGCAAAATCTTTGTCCAGACATGGAATAGAGGTGCTTTTGTTGCCCCGCGATCGTGACGACATGCTCAGTGTGATCCAACAAAGAAATCACAGAAAAACATCAAAGAATGAGCACACAATCGATCCAAAGTTTTAAGATTCATTCAAATTTCAAGTCACCTTATCGTGCCCTAAAAACACGATCCATCGCTCGAAGTTGGTATCAAATTGATCGCCACGCCGAGTTTTGTAAACAAAAAATCATTTTTCGATCAAATAGGCATCAGAACAACCCCAGATTACCATGAAAGATCACACAAGTTTTAGGGTAGCATAGGGACTATTTTAGAATTCCACAAATTGTTTAGAAGGGGCAAATATATAATTTTTCACCCTATTTTCTATTTCTTTTAATTCAATTAAGTCCTAATTTTCAAAAATTACATTAAATTTTGATTAATCCACCCATATTTGGGCACCATTCTATATATACCTGTTTACAACACAAAATTAGGGCAATCTGTGGATGTAGATCACTTTGATCTGACACTTTCAAGTGATAAACATAGACTGAAAAAGAAATGGTAGAGAAAGTGAGAACAATCAAATTTAGATATGAGATCAGATCTGTCAAGAAACGAGAAGATCTACTCTTGGATCAGTGGCGGAGCCAGCGTGACCTGAAGCATTTCAAAACATTATTTTCAATCAAAACAAATCAAAGGCAGATCAAAATAAAATAAATGCAATGAAAGAAAAGAGAAAATGAAGGTGAAGAGAATATCGGACCAGGCTGGATGGCTTAGGCTTCCCTAATCTTCGACGGCTCGCTTGTATCAAAATCGGTTCCTTTTGCCCTTCTGGTCTAGATGTCGATCAGCAAGTCTTTGGTGGTAGTTGTGCCATTCTTAGGCTTAGGTTAGAAATAGGGTTTTCTCTCTGAGTTTTTCTCTCAGATCTCTATCTACTGTATCTCTCTAGGGTTTCTAATCTCTATCTCTAGGGGTTTTTTCTCTCGTCTCTCCTAAATGGTCCCCAAAAGATGCTAAAGGGGGGGGGGGGAATTTGTTGGGGAGAATATCTTCCCGTAACCAACCAACAAGCACAGTCAAAAAAGCATTTTAGTGGTCTCGGATCTGGGTGACATTGGTCATGTCGCCTGGGTGGCACGGGCATGTCGCTTGGGTGGCACGGGTGGTGTCGCTTGGGTGGCACGAGTGGTGTCGCTTGGGCAGCACGGGTCGTGTTCCTCAGCCTCGTGTGAAATTGAGATTTTTCACTTCTAGTGTGTTCCTCAGCCTCTTGTGAAGCTCTTAGAGAAAGTTTGGGTCAAAAAAGATTTTGTTACTATTTTTAATGATTGTTTATGTAAAACAGGGCATTTACAGAAATTTGGGTCAAAGCAAGGTTTCTAGAGGCGTTCCGGGCAGGTAAACTGGTTCCGAATCACAAGGTATGCTATGTGAACAATGTATTTGGGTTTACTAGGTTAAGTGGGATCCTAAAGGTTAAAGAAATCATAAAATTTTCCTTATTTAAAATAGGTGTCTATAGTTGCCCCTGTTTGGCACTCCCTATCCTTCGGTGGACAAGTGAGTGGCAAATAAGTAGACACTTTGGTGTTCCCTATTCTTCGAGGGGCAGGTGCATGTCAAAGATAAAGTAGACATTTTAAATTTCATCCTGAAGTCACGTGGTTAGGGGCACACCAACTAATCCCTTCAAGTCATTTCGCTCACCGAGCTCACCACCTAGGGAATTTTTCTCCTACGGTTTTCGGTGTGAGATGTCGACGAGTTACACAAACTTGAAATTTGAGTATGATTTTTTGGCCATGCCACTTAACTTCATGGTTTTTCACAATTTGAATTTTTAACTTGACATTTGTTTTTATCTCCTTAGTGTTTTCTAAGGCCGTTTATAGGGAAAGGATTTCTATAGGAAGAGACTTGTCTAGACGATTCCAAAGTGATAGACGAGGCAACAACACGAGAATCACGTCACGGTATTCATCATATATGGGTGCCAAGCTCCTTCGTTTTAAAATACTTTTAGAAATTTTGAAAGTAGGGGGAGATTTGAAATAGAACTTGGAGCAGGGACATGCTACGATTTTAACAAATGAATTAAAGTTTCTGAAATCACAAGAGATATAGTGAAAATTTTGAAAAGAGAAAGATATTTTGAAAAATAAGGTTGGTTGGCAGTTTTAACTCCTGCAACCATAGAGCCCTCTAAGAAGTTTAGCATCATGCAGCGATGGACCATAAACCTGACCTTTTTACATCATACGGGGATAGACGTTTGAACAAGGTGGTTGTGCCTTGAACACATTGAACAGGGTGGTTGTGCCCTGAACAACATTGAATAGGGTGGTTGTGCCCTGAACACATCCGACATTTTACATCATACAGGGCTAGACATTACCTATCTCAGCTATTACGTCGCATGAGTTTGACGTTGAACTGGATATACCCGACTTGTAGCGTCATACTAGGTTAGACGTTTGAACAAGTTGGTTGTGCCCTGAACACATTGAATAGGGTGGTTGTGCCTTGAACACATTGAACAAGTTGGATGTGCCCTGAATACATCTGACATTTTATGCCATATGGGGCTAAACGTTACCTGTCTTCACTCTTTAACGTCGTACGAGTTTGACATTTTTTCAGTCTCGGCTCTTTAACGTCACACAAGTTTTGACATTTTTCTTGTCTCGGCTCTTTAACATCGCACGAGTTTGATGTTTTTCCTGTCTCGGCTCTTTAACGTTGCACGAGTTTGACATTTTTCCTATCTCGGCTCTTTAACGTCGCACGAGTTTGACGTTTTTCTATTGAAACAGGGTGGTTGTGCCCTGGATCAGACTTTGGTCGGTAGTTTATGCTCATGTCACAGAGGAGTGTTCTCCCTTTTTTATTTTATTTTTTTTGAAATTTTGAAAACTTGGTTGGGCGACACGAGTGGTGTACACCAGGCGACACTAAGTGTGGCACTCAAAAAAAAAAAATTTGTTTATCTTTTTTATTTGCCCCACATAGGGGAGAAAGAGGGTTGGGCGACACTAGGTGTGTCGCCCCCTTTGTTTTATATATATATTTTGAAAATGGGTTTATCTCACGATCACCACTATTTTTAATAGTTTTGTTAAAGTATGTTGGGACAATAGGAACTTTAGTGACAATACTAAATTTGATGGCATGAAAGCCTGTAATAAGCCCATTTCAATTAATGAAATCAGGATCAAAATTTTCCTTTTTGTTCTGATTGATGTTTCTTTTTCTCTATTATTGTTGTTACCCCTGTTGGGGCCTTTTTATTTTTATTTTAACTTGCATGTGTGCGAATGATCAATGATACAAAATAAAAGACCTTCCTTGCACCCACCTCTTTAAGCTGAATTTTTACACATTCAGCCCCCAAGTTGTAGGGTTTTGTCTTGAACGCACACACAGGGATGAGCTTGCCCCATTTTTGCCTCAGGGGATCCAGTCGAGAGAAAAACGGTCTTAGACTAGCCAATATCGTCATTGATGAGGCTCACCCATCTCTGATATGTGGTAGTTAGTAGTTATATTCATACAACTATAGAGTACCTGACTAGTTTCAAGCCTTCATAATAGGCATAGGAAGTTGGCTTCATGAGCGAGGCCAGTGTGGCTAATAGTTTAGCCTCTTGTAGTGATGGTGAAAGTCCCTTGTAAAAGGAGAAAGATTTTGAAAATGAATGATTTTAACAATCAAATTGAAACAACATTTTCAAAAGGGATGGGCCTTAAAGTTTTGCCACCTATGGCCCCTTTGGTGGTTATTTTCTTTATTATGTTTTACCCAAAGTTGATGAAAGGGTTTCCTTGTGAGATCGTGAGAACTCAAAGGTCTTGAAGTTGTCTTTTTACCTTTGGAGCTTTCATCCTGTGCTTCACATATTCATGAAGAGTTATCTGGATTCTTGCCAAGAATCGTTTTACAGGGTTTTTCGAAATCACTTCGGTTTTCCATTCATGTGACCCTCCTACATCTTTCTGAGCTGGTTCTGTTGGGAACTTGCATGGTTTAGGAGGAGTCTTCATCCTTAGAGTCTGCTTGTGTAGTATTATTGGAACTTGCAAGCACTTGTTTGTGCTTGAGTGTTTTGCATCGAAAGCTCCTTCTTGGAGATCTTTTTATTCCTTTTACCAGTGATGCCGTTTCAGGTTTTTTTATTTTTTTATTTTTTTATTTTTCTTTGTGATGCCTTTTTAGGTTTTCACCACGTTTTTTAGCCCGTTACGGGTAGTATTTTCTGAGATACATTACATTAATGGGGTCGTTAACTTCGTACCCCTCCTGATTTTTATCTTATAAGAATTGCCAGCATGGACGGGTAACCACGAATGGCCCCTCCCAATTATGTTTGAACTTGCCTAAATTGTGTGGATTTGTAGGAGTGTTGAAGATTTTCTTGAGTATCATGTCTCCTTCTTTGAATTATAGAGGAACAACTTTTCTTTGGTATGCCCCTTCCGTTCTATGTTGGTAAGCAACGATATTTTGTGTTGGTCATAGTATTTTTTCATCCAAATTAATGAGGGCAGCGATTCGTGCTTCAACCTTTTGTTCCTCATCTAAATTTTTATGAATAAGGATTAAGAGAGATGGTATCTCAACTTCGATGGGTAGCACTGCTTCCATACCAAACACCAATGAGTATGGGGTCATGCCAGTGGGAATCTTCTGAGTTGTCCGGTAGACCCATAGGGTGTTATTTAGCTTTTCGTGCCAATCTTTCCTGCCTTCTATTATTTTGTTTATGATTACGAGAAGTCCTTTATTTGTGGCTTCTGCTTGTCCGTTTCCATGAGGGTAGTAAGGTGTGGAGAATTTCTATGTTATCCCAAACCTTTTAAACACCTTAGTGATCTTTTCATTTTTGAGATTGGATCCGTTGTCAGTGATGATCGACTCAGGAACTCCAAATCTGAATACAATGTTATTCTTTATGAAATGGGCAACATGTTGGCCTTCAATTTTAAGTTGAGTGATACGGACGGTGAATGATTTCACCAAAAAGCCTCAAATGGCCAACGTTTGAGTTGAGTGATACGGACGGTGAATGGATGAGGTCTCCATAGATTTGATATTTGAGACACCTCTTAATGAACTTCCATTTGTCTTCAGCCATGGTGGTTCAATAATAGCCTTGACGCCTGATTTTTTGAGCTAAAGCGACTGTCACGGAATGACCTCCTTCATTGTGAAACTTCTGGCTGATTGAGGCACCGCAGAATGATTCCATTGAAGGACTTTTAGAATAGGAGATCACCTCTTATTAAGAATCCCATAGAAAACCTTTGAAGGGCTTCTTTATTTCTTTTGATGGATCCTTCGGGATATAACCCATCTTTTAACAGGGATCAAACATCATGGAACCATGGTTTTGCCGTAACTAGCGTATATGAGGCCACGAGAGACACTTCCTCATCATTCTCATTTTCTTACTCTATTTCTTTTTCGATCCTTGGTGGGGAAGGGTCATGTTTGTTCTTGATGTTGAATGGGAGAGTGGTGATTTTTGGGGGAATATCGACTATTGAGGCAAGGGTTGCAAGGGTGTAGGCAAACTGATTATTTTCCTATTCATGTGCTGGAAGATGATTTTCTTAAAATATGGGATCATCTTTTCCACCTTTTCTTAATAAGGTTTAAGCTTTTCTTCTTTTACCTTCCAAATTCCTTGATGAGTAAGGAGTCACCAATCACTCGTATTTGTTGGATTTCATTCCCATGGCATTCTCAAGCCCAGCTATCAAGGCTTCGTTTTCAGCAATGTTATTAGTACATGGGAAACTCAATCTGATGGCTGTTGGCATTAAAATCTTCTCGGGTGAGCATAATATGACCCCTATACCTGACCCATATTCGTTCTTTACACCATCATAGTATAGCTCCCAAATTGAGTCCGCGATTGTGAAGTGGTTCTCATTAGGGAGATCTGTGTTAACGGTAATGTTATCTGGCAGTGCTTGTTCCACTAAGTGGTCAGCAGTGACTTGTCGTTTGACGGATTTTTTACCAACATATTCGATGTTGAACTCACTCAATAGCATTCTCCACTTTTCCAAACGTCCATTGAAGACTGGCCTCTCCAATAGGTACTTGAGTGGGGTAATTTTTTATATGAGCTTGGCATAATACCTTAATTTTTGCATGGCCCACACAAGTGTTAAGCAGTGTTTCTCCACATCAGTGTATCTTGTCTCATAGTTGACCATGGTTTTGCTGATATAGTATATCAGTTTTTCTTTTTCATAGCCGTTATATTGTCCTAACATTGCCCCCATGGTCTTGTCTTTCACTGACATGTATAGGAACAAGGGTTTATCTGGACTATGAGGACCAAGGATGGGAGGTTTGGTGAGGTCCTCGTTGATTTGATCGAATGCTTCTTGGCAATCATTGTCCCATATGATTGAGGTGTCCTTTGTAAGGAGTCTATTGAATAGTGCGAACTTATCCGCCAATTGTGAAATGAAATGCCTTATGGATTGTATGCCTTGAAGCTCATGGATTTCTCTGATGTTCCGAGGAGGAGGCATTTTGGTGATGGCTCGTATTTTGGACGGGTCCCCTCAATGCCTCTTTGGCTTACTATAAAGCCTAGTAATTTGTTAGATTCAACTCCAAAGGCACATTTTTGTGGATTGAGTATGAGTTGATGTTTCTGAAG
>NW_006498435.1:3366053-3400542 GCF_000471905.2 Amborella trichopoda
TGGTATGCATTAGATCGTGGAGGATGCTAGTCATTGCCCGTTGATAAGTTGCTTCTCCATTTTTGAGACTGAAGGGCACGACTTTGTAATAGTAGGTTCCCCATTAGGTTATGAATGACATCTTGGTTCGGTCTTCTTCTGCCATGAGGATTTCGTTGTAACCCGAGAAGCCATCCATGAATGACAACATCTCGTGACCCACAGTGTTGTCGACCAAGGCATCTATGTTTAGTAATGGAAAATTATCCTTTGGACATGCCTTGTTGAGGTCTTGGTAGTCGACACACACTCTGATCCTCCCATCTTTCTTGGGTACGACCACTATGTTGGCCAACCATTCTGAGTAATCGACGGGGGTAATGAACTTCGTCTTGAGCAGTTTGTCGATTTCTTCCTTGATTTTGAGCTCGCGGTGAGTCTTTTGACGTCGGAGCTTCTGCCTTACAGGCCTTGCCCCTTCGTTGAATACCAGGTGATGTTGCACCAATGTGGGATCAAGCCCTGACATATCATCGTATGACATCGTGATATTCCTTGAGAAAGGAAATCACATTTTCTTGCTCCTCAGAAGATAAGGAGGTTCCAATCTAGGCTAACTTTGAGTCCTTCTCAGTTCTTAGGTTCACGTTAATTGTTTCTTCGATGATAGCCGTTGGGTCACCATTAAACCTCTTCTTGAATTGCTCAACATGGGAAGTAAGTTTCTTAGGTCGAGAGATTTCTTCAAACTCTTGACTCTCTTGATCTTCATCATCTTGGGTATTATGCACGATTATTGGGCTATCTTGAGTTAGTGTCATTTTTAAAAACTCTTTTTCATTATTATGAGCTTTATCATGTTTTGAATTTTCCATGGGTTTTGAAATATTGTAAAAGGTGTCCCATATGGGACTCGTGAGAGAAATGTTGGGGACTGGACGCACAGGGTGGTTAGATGACCACACGACGCCTATCCATTTTTTGGCACTGGGATTTGAAGGTGTAGCTAGTAGGCTTCTAGCGATTATTGAGATAAAGGAATGATCGACCAATTCCGTCCTTGGGTTGTTGTTGGTAGATGAGCACCTTGGCTGTGTTGGAGACAACTGTGCACACCTCCTCCAGATCCAGGTCAGCAAATAGGTCTTTAATTCGTAGTCCTTGTGTGTGCTAAGATGTGGAAGAAGAGTTATTCCCTGTTGGGGAATCAAGGATCACCTTTGGTCGTTTTGAAGGATGAGCATTGAGAGGATCGAGGCTTTGAATGCCTCCGTATACAAAGCCTAGATGTCGTGAAGGCTTCATCTAGCTTTGAAATAAAGTGAGAGAACACCCGAGTCCTCTTCGGTCCCTGTTTTCAGTTTTGGCTTGGAGTGAGTAAGAAATCGCCTCCGTTACGCCTTGCCCTTGACTCCCCAAGCCTTAGCCTGGTTGGAAGCCTTGGGAGAGGAGCATGTCCTAAGCTTCAAGGGACCCAAAACCGAATCGATGTTGACATTCGATAATATCCTCCATCGATGCAAATGTTTGAAAAATTTGAGGATCAGGGTTGCCGACCAGCACATTCATCTTGCTCGAAGGAAGCGAGTGGGATTTCTCCAAGCTCGACCCCTATGGCTAGCTTCCCGTTATGTATGCTAGAATTGGAATAGGAAGGGGGCTCAGCGCATACCTTCATGACACCATTTTTAATTGAAAACTTAAGGCATTGATGGAGTGTTGAGGTGACCACGAGGTTCTCATGTAGCCATGGTCTACCTCGCAGCAGGTTGAATGAAGGTTTTATGTCTAAGACATAAAACTTTATCACTTAGATAGTAGGACCAATCTTGAGTGTGAGAGGCAATATGCCTTCAGCTTGCCTCTTGGTCCCCTCGTATGCGGTGATAGTTAGTTGGCACGGCTCGAAGTCATTCGGGCTTTTGCCTATCTGGTTCACCGTTTTCATAGGGCATATATTCAGGGATGCCCCATTATCAACCAGCATGCTCCTTATCTCATATCGTTTCACGAAAATAGTGATATGAAGAGGCTGGACGTGAAAGAGATTGACATTATCCAGGACGTCATCATCTGTGAATATGATTGGTGTTGGTGTCGTTAGTGGGTTGATCATCCCGCACAGCTCATCCGGTTGTGTGTTGCTCGGGATGTGGGTCTTAGTAAGAACCTTTTCAATTTTCTCTCTATGTGTCGGTGAATTCGTCAGCATCTCCAAAATGGGGATTTGAGCTTGAATCTTCGTGACATGAGTTGGTATATCATAGGTGGTTGCCGATCCTTGAGCTATTTTATTAGGTTCATGATCCGCAACCCCTGCTGGTGGTTTGGCTAGTGAAGTGGCTCCCATTCTTTCATCAATAGTGTCCGCCTTTAATAGGATGGGTTTGAACACTCGACCTCTTTGGGTTAAGGAATCAGCTTCGCCAGGCTAAAGCTCAATAGGGTCAGCCCTAGCGAGAGTAATGGTCGACCTCGGGGTGTTGGCCCCTTATTTGGAAGATGGTCCCTTTTCATCAACTTAGACCATGTCAATATCGAGGGCATCATCTTCGTCATACTGGTCCCACTTAGAGAGATCATCAGATTTCGGGGACGAAGAGTTTCCTCTAAGAAGACTCAAAATATTTTCTTCAACGTCTTGGAGATGATGATCACAAGAAAATATGAATTGGCTGAGATCATCTTCTACGTCTCCGTTTTCAATCATGTAAATGATAACATCCTCCTTTGAGTTACTCAGAGCTCCCGTTTCTTCGGTTGTTGTGGGCGTAATTTTGGGGAGAGGATTTGTTAAGATACCCATCTCTTGATTAGGTTCTTCAACAGGTTGATTTCTAGGTCCGACAGTGATGTCGCCCCTATTAATCAACCCTTGAATCACCCGCTTCAAGTAGAAATAGTTTTGGATATCATGGGCATGGTTTCTATGCCACTTGCACCATCTGTTCTTATCCTTAACCTCAAATGGTGGTTAAGATGGTGGAGGGAGTTGAACCATGTTTTATTTCAAGTGTAACTCCAACACTTTTTCTAACTGGTCTTTGAGAGGAGTGAAGTTGTCCTCTCACCTTCAATTGTTATTTTGAGCATTAGCTCTAGGTTGACCCCTTCTATTTTGATTCCTGTTATTGTGCTGGGTCGCAGAACCCTGAGCCTGTCCGTTAAGGACAATTTCATTAATCTGACAAGAAAAATTTCCTCTTGTTGTTGCTCTTATTTTTATTCTAGGGAGTCGTGATGGGTTTGTTATCGAGCCTAGTATTGAGGGGTGTCCCTCTCGCCCTTTCATGTCGGGCCACTCGCTCAATCCTTGAGTCGAAAGAGTGAGGGATAAGTCCATGGCTAAAGAAGGTCTTGTATTCAGGAGCTGCATTTTCTAAGGCCATGAAGATTTTCGCTGGGTTTGTAGGTGGACATTCGATGACCCGGATCACCGCCTCACGGGATTGACCGATAAAATTCTCGAAGGATTCTCCTGGGTTTTGTTTGGTTGCACTGAGTTCGCCTAGGGAAATCGATCTTGGTGTGATGAACTGGTTGAACATTTTGTCTGGAGTTATGTGTGGTTGAGCGGTCATTATTTTTCGATGCCAGTTTAAAGCCTCATCGGTCAAAGTTTGTGAAAACAGGGCCTTCAACTACTTAGGCCTGCCTCGCAAGGCTCGGACGGAGACGAGGTACCCGTTGACGTGAATATCTGGGTCACTCTTCCCATTGAATTTTTTTTAAAACTCTGGGATGACAAACCCAAGGGGAAGGTCTTCCATGCCTCCAAGGGTCTCATGAACATAGGCCTTTAGGGGTAGGATTTCATGCATACTCATCCTTACAAGCATATCTTGTATCACTTTTAAGGTGCCTTATTGTTCGGTATTAGGCAAGAGAGTAAGCCCACTGGTCGGTGGGTTCCCAAGCATAGACTGATTAGTCAAGACTTGGGATAGATGTTGGCATGCTTGGGCTGTGATGGAGGAGTCGCGGTTACTGGGGCTGTTTGACACATTTGTCCTTGAGGAGCGTATTCACCCATAATTGTCGCCACTGGTTGGGGAAATGGAACAGTTTGTTGGACTGAATGGACTAAGGGGACCGATTGAAGAATCAACTGACTTAGTTGTGTCGACCTATACCGCTAACTTGGTTTGGGTTTGACCAGTGAGCTGGGGCATGAATAGTGTAACTTTAGTCAACCAGACTTTTAAGGGCAGCATGGACGCCCATCTCACCTAAGGGCTGATCTAAATTGACGCCTTTGCTCCGTACAGTGTTAAGAACATCATGAGCAGTACTATGGTGGCTCGAGGTTGGATTGGATCTCCTAGACCTAGGTGGGTCTTGGTTCTGAGACCGCTGCATCTCGAGGTTATCTTGGTTCGAGTTGTGGGAATTGGCATTAGATGCCGCATCAATTTCTTACCTCACTCGACTCCTACTTTGGCTACCTAAAATCCCATGTAGGATGACACCTGGTCGGACACCCTGACTATTCATAGTTTTTCGGGCTGAATTAGCTTTCTGGATCACACCGATTTAAGACTAGGAGTGGACCCTTGGGACTCTGCCTCCAACTAAAGACCTGGGCATTGGATAATGGCCTGGTCTGAGGTCTGTTGATAGTTCTAAGGGATTGCAGCATATTGGTCCCTAGGTTTGGAAGGTTTGGTTTAGAGTCAGTTGTAGAGCAATCATCATGATCATCTTGAGTAACCGACATGGTGACTCTCTTTGGCTGGGTTCTAGAATCTAAACTTAGGTAAGGGCTAGACTTGGCGGCTTAGGGCAGACCTAACCCAGCTCTAGGGGCAAAACATTAGCTGAGACCTAGGCTAAGACTAAACTAGAACCTAGACTTGCTAAACTCAATGGGTTGTGGTCCAGATCCTGAACTAAGGTAAGCCTAGTCTATCTCTAGAGGAAACTCTAAGCTTAGACCTATGCTAGAACATAGACTGAGATCTAGACTAGATGGGTACGAGTCGCCGCTCGGACCAAGAGTGGTTCTAGGTTCGAACCTGAGTGTGAGCCTGGTTCGAACTTGGACTGCGCTGGGTGCATGCCTGGGCTTGGACCTAGAGGGTTTTGATAGTCAGGCCGGATGTGGACTCGGACTGGATCAATATTGAACTAGAAACGAACCTTCTGCTTTGACCAAGAGGGGGCCTAGGTTCGGACCTGGGTGTGAACTTGGTTCGGACCTGGGCTAGGCTAGGTACAAGCCCGGACTTGGACCCAGAGAGTTTTAATGATTAAAGTAGGTGTGGACCTGAAATGGATCAAAGATGTGTTAGGAACGAGCTTTTGGCTAGGACTAAGAGGGGGCCTTGGTTCGGACCTGGGCTAGGCTGGATAAAAGCCTTAACTTGGACCATGAGTTCAGCTTGGACCAAAGGCGGGTCCGGGCTGAGAATGAAGATTAACGAAGGCATTAGAAAACTTTTGACCTAGTAAAGTACTATAGGTAGGCTTGGCTTGAGAGTGGGTTCCCATCTACTGAAATGCGGAAAGCTGATACAGATCCTCGCATAGGTCCTGGCCTCCTGTTATGGGATTTTGCATGGTCCTACTATACACGGAGTTGCTTTGAGGCAAAGGATTATGGAGGGGCCCTCATAGTTAAAGTTACGTGAATCCCAACTGCCTCGACTCTAAAAGCTGGGTTCCCCTCAGGCCGTTAATGCGGATTTTGGGGGTTTTCGAAAAAAAAAATTTCTGGTTTTCCGAGATTCCCGATCGGTGTGTGCTAAAGTGCGTAAAGAAGCACACAAATGAAAATAAAGTCAAGCACCCAGGCACACAATAAGAAAGGAAATAAGTGAGCGCTCGGCGCTGATCGCACGTAGCGATGTGCGCTTCAAGGTGAAACTCGCTCGAGGCATAATATAGATGGAGGGGTGAGGAACCCCTAGTAATGTATGGTCAAAGCAGTGAAACCAGGCACAGTCCGTGCTAAATCGAGTGTGGCCCGAGACAAGGGTGACGCAAACGAGACGGTTCAGGGAGGGTACAAGCAGCCCTCGATGTATATTTTTTTATTTTTGTAATTTTAACTTTAATAAAATACAGTTAGACTAAGCATGGTGAAAGCAGGGAAAAATGGTTTCAGCCAAAATTAATATACTAAAATAAAAAGGAAAAAGTCAGGAGCAGGACAGACTTATCTAAAGCAAAATAGGTTTTTTATATTTTAAAAAACTTATTTTAAGTCAAAACTTGGTCAACAAGGAGGCAAAATTCCCTGGAATAGTCTTGTGGGGTCCCAGGAATGTTTTGGGACCTCTATGATAGGGCGGCACCAATCGTGTAACCCGGGCGGCACAGGGCGTGTTGCTCAAAAAAATATTTTAATTTATTTTTTTATTATTTTTTTATTATTTTTTTATTCTTACACATGAAGAAATAAGGCTACTTAAACTTGAAGATGCTAAAAATAAAAGTTTTTGATGAAATAAAATTAAAACAAAGTGAAACAGAAGAACAATAGATAGAACAAAACTGTATCAAGCAAAATATTTTTTGGTATTTTTAAAAGTTTTATTTTGCTCTGAAATTTTGTGAACAGCCACAAAAGAGACCAAGGACCTAGGACCCAGCATGAAAAATTTCAAAAATTATGAATTGGGCTACGAGGGGAACCAGAGAGCTTGTCGCCCTGGACCTGGGCGGCATGGTCCATGTTGCCTGGGCGGCACGCCTAGTGTCTCCCAAAACTATTTTTTATTTTTTATTTTCTTTACATGTTTTTCTTTTATATATTGATAAAATACGCTTACTATAAACTTGGAGAAACAGAAAATAAAATTGTTTTTGATGAAAATAAATTAAATAAAGCGTGAGGAGGGGCCTTCAGATCTAACAGAAAAGTATTTTTTTTGTATTTTTAAATATTTTATTTTGACCTGAAACTTTGGGAATAATCAAAAACTTGTACCTAGAACATTCCTTCAAAGTGTCAAAATATTCTGAGATTTTGAAATTTTGAAGCTCGGATCATACTCGAACCCCCCATGGTGGGCACCATACTGTTTACAACGCAAAATCAGGGCGATCTACGGATGTATATCACTCCGATATGAAAATTTAAACTGATAAAAATAGAATGAAAAAGAAAAGGTAGAGAAAGTGGGGACAATCGAATTCAGATCTGAGATCAGATCTCCTCAGAAACGAGCAAATCTACTGTTGGATTGATGGCAAAGCCAGCGTGACCCGAAGCATTTCAAAACACGATTTTCAGTAAAAAAAAAATCAAATCCAGATCAAAATAAAATAAATACAATAAAAGAAAATATAAAATGAAGGTGAAGAGAAAACCGGACCAGGCCGAATGGCCTAGGCTTCCCGAGCCTTCGAGGGCTCGCCCACATCAAAACCGGTTCAATTTTCCCTTCTGGTCCAGATGTCGATCAGCAAGTCTCTAGTGGTAGTTGTACCCTAAAAAATGGCTTGGAACTAGGATTCTAAGGCTTAGGGTGGATAGGGTTTTCTCTCTGAGTTTTTCTCTCTGAGTTTTTCTCTCAGATCTCTCTCCTGCAGCTCTCTAGGGTTTCTAATCTCTATCTCTAGGGTTTTCTATCTCGTCTCCCCTCTCTTCTCATTTCTCTCACCGTGCCCCCTAAATGGTCCCCAAAAGATGCTAAAAGGGGGGGAAATTTGGTTGGGGAGAATATCTTTCCATAACCAACCAACAAGCTCAGTCAAAAATGTGTTTTAGAAGTCTCGGATCTAGGCGACACTGGTCAGTCGCCTGAGCTACATGGGGTGTGTCGCCTGGGCAGAATGCCCTGATTGTACACACCAAATTTTGTCGAAATTGCGATTTTTCACTTCTATTGTATTCCTCAGCCTCTTGTGAAGCTCTTAGAGAAACTTTGGGTCAAAACAGAGTTTTTTACTATTTTTAATGATTTGTTTGGTAAAGATTTGTTTGGTAAAACAGGGCATTTACAGAAATCTGGGTCAAAAGAGGATATCTGCAGGGCTCCGGGCAGGTAAACTGGTTCTGAATCACAAGGTAGGAATTGTGAATTATGGATTTGGGCTTATTAGGTTAAGTGTGATCCTAAAGGTTCAAGAAACCACAGAATTTGTCAGATTTAGAATGGGGTGTCTATAATACTACTTACCATGATTGTACGCAAGGGCTTGAAACCCTTCACAAAAGAGAACTTTTACTTAATAGAATTCCCTTTCCATCTCATTGTTGGGACATGTTTGGAGAGAAAGAGAGAGTAAGGAGAGAGAAAATTTTGGAATGGTACCCCTATGCTCAAGATAAATCTTCTCTCTCTTATTTTCTTTCTTCTTCTTCTTCTTCGTCTGAGCCTCCATACACGACAGTGGCAGTGCCATGCATGCCTCTTTCTTTTCTTTTATTCCCATCCTGTGGTTTCACAAGTCTCGCATGGCAATGGCAGCGTCATGCACGAGCTACTTTCCCCCTTCTGTTAGTTCATCTCTATCTCTCAGTGAGGCTTACAGACGGCGCGGCTCCTCGCCATCTGCAAATGTGTCCTCGACGCCTCAGTGAAGAACACAGACGGTGAAACTTATTGCCGCCCGCAGGGGTCACCCCCTGTTGTGTGCCCATCGTAAACGGTGATGCATATCGCCACCCGCGAGAGGTCACGGCAACACCTATCGCCCTCCGCCAACTTCCTTCATGAGCTCAGTGCCTATCATCATTCGCGAGCTTCCTTCACGCGCTCGGTGCCTATCGTCGTCCGTGAGCTTACTTTGTGCACTTGGTGCCTATCGCCATCCACAAGATTCCTTCATACACTCAGTGCTTATCGTCGTGTGCAGGCTCTTCTTGCATCACACGCGTATCGCCGTGTGCCTTTGTCAGAACTGTCACCGCGTTCCTTGCAAATGGCTATCACCGCGTGCTTCACAAGAGGCTATCACTGCCCACGCAAGGGTGTACTACCTTCTTGTGTGGCCCCAACAGCAATGCCTAGTGCGGCCCATAGTTCACTGCTCACCCTCTAACCCTGAGCAGTAGTATCTAGTGCCGTCCAACGGTCTGGCTCCTAAGTTCTTTCCTGGGTTGGTGCGAGAGGGGGCTTAAAGGTCCCTGACTCCCCACTTCCTCCCCTTGGTGGACCCTCTTCCAACGCCCCTTACATTAGTTGCACCTCCGCTATCGCACACAACACGCACCCTGCTACTGGCAAGTCCCTTGCCGGTCATATTGCTAAGGTATGCCAGAAGGCTGCCCTGTCCACTCTCGTGAAAGCCAAGCAAGTTGCCGTCGCTTCTGAGGGACGCCGCAAGACTACCCCCCGAACTCCTTCACTACCGTGAATGACCTCCTGCCCTGAACTCCTTCACTCCTTCACTACTCCTTCTAAGGGATGCGATTTCAAACCAGCTAAAGTAGTTGAGGGCTTTCTTCGTGATCTAAGAGGGCACCCACGTGAGCCAGCTCGAGTTAATCTCGAACCCACCTTAAATTCCTCTCTCATCAGTTTGAATACCTACCCTTGCTCTTAAACAAGGATTATGAGAGAGAAATCTCAAGTGCTGAGTTCCCGAGAAACCCGAGATAAGTCCCCCCAGATCATCTAGATTCGGAGGGCGAGATCAAGGCACCTAACCAGGTCTGTCTCGCAAAGTCGGATTACCTTCCATGAGCCTATTCCCCATGGAGTCTCATCTATCACCTTAGGGAGGCATATTTGTCCGCTAATGCCTAGTGAAGTCTACTTCTCAAACTAAAGCCCCTGTTGGCCTTAAATCATTTTACCCCCAGGGAGTCAGAGTGCTCTCCATAGACCTTTCCCCCATGAAGCTTCACCTACGTGGCGACCCATATAATGGTCTGCGCTGCATGACCTTAAACTGGACATCCATGGTGTTGGCGCACGACCTTAAACTACATCGGCCAAACTGCACGACAAGAAGCTGCATGGTTCGTGCTCCACGGCCGTAAAAAGCTTAGCATCATAGTCCAAACTATACGACCTTAAACTCTAGCGAAGGTCTAGTTGCACGACCTTGAATTGCATGGTCCAAGCTGCTTGACTTTAAACTACATAGCCAAGGTCCGAGCTATATGACCTTAAACTATAGTACACGTCTAGGCTACATGACGTTAAACTGCTTTGCACAGGTCCAGGAGGCATGACTTTAAACACACCCCCACACATGCGTACACACCCTTTATGTGCATCTTCACGTTCATCTTCCCTAATCGACCCGTTAGTGTGGGCACATCACCTTCATCAACTCCCCATCAAATCCACTTTCGTTCATTACTATTCATCATTGCCCAGTGATTTTCAATCGCGCTCATAAAACGGCGAGCCATCCCGCCATCCATACTCGCTGTTAGTTAGTGGGTTATCAGTTTTCACCTTCCATCCATGCATCATCCATCTTTCATAGGAGCCTTGTGCCATCTCCCCAAAAGTGAGCCAACCACCACCAAGCTCACGCCGTGGTCTCTACAGACTGTCATTCATCACCACTATTGTCCAGCTGTATGACCCTAAAACTATAGTGCATGTCCTGACTGCATGACGTTAAAAGGCTTCGCATAGGTCCCGGAGGCATGACCCTACACACGCCCTCACAAAAAAAGAAAAAGAAAAAAAGAACAGAACTAAAATGGAGAATAACGGGCATGGTGTATACTTGAATAAGGGAACACCATGAGTAAAAATGACGGACCGGCATGGTCACGAAACCATGAGCAAGAGTTTCGTGAATAAAAACCCAGGCACAGTGAAAACCCGAAAGGGCATCATGAGTAAAAATTGAATAAAAGGGTGGACATGAAGGAAAATTCTTGGGTTAAAGAGCCCCAAATGAAAGGAGGTTGGTGAAAACCGTCTCTACGGTGCTCTTCCCAAGTTCAAGTGAAAATCTGCATAGGACGCTTGGACCAATAAGCAGGTTGATGCAATGCTCACCTTTATAGGCGGCTTCAACTAGCTTTTAAAAGAAAAATCCCAGGTGTCACAATGCCAGGACCTAAAAGATGAGCATCAAGGAAAGATTCTGACAGTTTGAAGAAAAGCATCATTCCCAAAAGGTCACTAACGCACTTCAAGATGTTGAAGGTTCCCCAACGAAGCTAAGTCAGCCATGACTTTAAACATGTTATGAAGCAATTAGGATTGAATCCTCGAGGATCACCTTAGACAAAGAATAAAGGTATCTTGATTGTTGAAACTGCTAGCAGTAAGTGGGGGTTATACCAAAGCCATCACCTCGATAAACTGAGGTACCCTACTCGTCAAGGAATATCTGGTGCACCACAGAGATGGACGCCGACAGAAGGCCCTTCAGCAAACCA
The DNA here is from genome assembly GCF_000471905.2 of Amborella trichopoda. The sequence continues at coordinate 3,377,335 of NW_006498435.1, forward strand.
TCCAGAACAAACAACAAAAAAAAATCCTCGAAACATGGATCAACACCAGAGGATACAAAACTCATAATAAATGGGAAAAATGAGCTTCAGCATGGCACTCGATTGCCAGACGGGCCTGATTCTGAGCAATGAGGTCCGTACAAAATCCTCAAATGTCAGAATCACATATAGACCCTTGAGGGTGAGGATTTTGATAGGACCCCTCAAAAAAGTCTCCTCTCCCCCTAAAGTCTCCATAGATGGACTTATGAAAAATGCATCCAAATGTCTGAGCATCCTAGTTGCAACAATGCGTGGATCTCCTCAGCGTTCACGTGGTCTTGTGGCTAGGAAGAAAAAAGTAATAAAGACGAAAGAAATTTTTTGAATGTTGTCCTTTTCGCTTCTCTTGAAACACAACATTCGGCAGGGTAAACTGTTTGAACACATTTTTTTAGCACCTTGGTCCCTGATGCGGAATAAAAAGAGAAAGCCAGTCAATAAAGCCTCAATGACAGTGAAATTTTCAACAGTCTCATAATTTCCCCAGAACAGGTAAAAATATTCCTAGGCACTTCAAAATACCACCTTCCAAGTTTCATCGCAATTCGACATGTCTAAGGCAGTGCAAACAAAGAAACAATTTCGGAAAAATCATCGTCTAGCACCTTGAAACGGACCCCCATAACTAGAAATATATTTTTAGTGTGTCAAATAGTTGTGGAACCACTTCCATTGGATTTGGCACCGTTGAAAACCCCTAGGGGTCAAGTTTCGGCTTAATCAGCCTCTTTAGGACAAAGTTATGAGTAAAATACTAAAAAGGGGTAGGCCGCACACTATTCTCGTGCATGGTTAAGTGCCTCAATCTTGCCCTCCGGATCTAGACGATCGGACGGCATGTATCTCGGGTTTTGAGAAACCCGAGACTCTGAGATCTCTCTCTTGAAAACCTCGCTCAGAAGAGAGGGCAGGTATACCAATCAATGAGAAAGGAATTTAAGGTGGGTTCGGGACTTACTCGGACTGTCTCACTTGGGCACCTTCTTAGATCACGAAGAAAGCCCCCCAATCGTAGAACTGGTTCGGAATCACCTCCCTTGGCATTTACTCTTCTGGCATTTACTCTCCTGTTTCTGCAATCACACACATATGGTTAATTTTAAGAGACAAGTGCGCCAAATGAGACTCTACTTGTCTTTGAGCGAATGTACACAGCTGTGCACATCCAAGAGAGGAAAGGGGAAAAGAATAGATGAAAGTAGAAGAAAGGGGTATAGCAGCGGAATGGGGAACATAACAATTTGACTAGGTGACTATATTTAACACAGCGACTAGACTAGCAGGTGATTGACCCGGCGTGCTAGCAAAGCAAGCATGGTAACTAGACCGGTACAACAACAACGCTACTAGACGCCAGAATGATCATCGACCAGTCAGTCACCATGGCCAGCCTATCGTGATAGTAATACGGGCACAATATTTACGACCAGCTCAACGGCAATACTGCTAGATGAAGAGTCTACCATGGTAATGTTTATCTTTGCCTCTCTTTGTCAAAACGAGAAAGAAAGAAGAAAGAAGAGAGAGAAAGAGAGACATGCACGGTATTATCAATGTCGTGAATGTGAGAAGAAGAAGAGATGAAAAATGAAAGAGAAGAGGGACAAAGGGAGAAGAAAGAGAAAACGGAAAGAAGGAAGAAGAAGAAAAAGAGAGAGAAGAAAGAAAGGAGAACCTAGACGGCGATGATAAAGAAGATAGAAAAGAACATGGACAACGATGAGCTTCCACAGTCCATGACAAAAGGGTAAGAAGAGAGAGAAAACATGGACAACAATATGCTTCCACCGTTCATGTGAGAAGAAGAAGAGAAAAGAGATATGGGCGGCGATGCGCTTCCGTCGTTCGTGTCAGAGGAAGAATAGAGAGAAGACATGGGTGGCGATGTGCTTCTGCCGTCCATCTCAGAGGAAGAAGAGAGAGAAGATATGGGTGGTGATGTGCTTCCACTGTTTCTATCAAAGGAAGAAGAAGAGAGAGAAGACATGGGTGACGATGTGCTTCTTCCATCCGTGTCAGAGGAAGAAGAAGAGAGACAAAACATGAGCAGAGATGTGCTTCCGTCGTTCATGACAGAGAAAGAAGAGGAAAGAGAAAACATGAGCGACGATGTGCTTCCATCGTTCATGACAGAGAAATAAGAAGAAAGAGAGAACATGAGTGGTGATGTGCTTCCATTGTTCATGACAGAGAAAGAAGAAGAGTGATAAAACATGGACGACAATGAGCATCTGCCGTCCAAGATGGAGAATTAGACATGGAAACTTTGATAGAGGCTCGGTCTTCCACTCGGGTTAAGACCCGGCTCACTATTCGCGTCCCTGAAGCAAGAAGACATCATGCCAAGCATTCGATTCTTTCATGCATGAACGGAAAGGAAGAAGAAAGAGAGAGAGAACTGAGAGAGAAAGAGAGAGAACTGAGAGAGAAGGAAGCAGAGGAAAAAGAAAGGAAATATAAAGAGAGAGAAGGAATGTGGATGAAGAAGATCAGAGAAGAAAAAGGAAATAGAGATAAAGATGATAAGAGAGAAAGAAAAGAGGAGAGAGAAAGAGATAGAGATGAGAGAGAGAAGAGAGGGATGACAGAGAAAACAAGAATAGAAAATTACCTCACTAAAGAGTATCAGCCCTTCTTCTCTCTCCTCTTTCTCTCTCCAAGATGCACCACGAACTCAAGGAAAACATTGATTTTTTATTGATCGATTTGTAGAATGAACCGGGGCTGTTATAATAGAGTTTAGTTGCAGGGTGGCCACTTGGGAATAGTGTGCGGCTCCTCCTGTTTCGATTTTTTTCTGATAACTTCTTCTTGGAGCGTCCGTTGAAGCTGAAGTTTGACCCCTAGGGGTTTTTAACCATTCCAGATCCAATGGCGATGGTCCCACGACAATTTGACGCATTGAAAATTGAGTTCTAGTTAACGAGTCTATTTCAAGGTGCGGGAGACTAATTTCTCCGAAATTTGTTTCTTTTTCTGCACTGCCTTAAACATGTCGAATTGCGACGAAACTTGGTAGATGGATTTTTAAAGTGCTTAGGAGGATTCTGACTTTCTCTGGGGAAATTTTGAGATTGTCGAGAATTCTATTGTATGTCAGGCTTTATTAACCGGCTTCCTCTTTATTCCTCATCGGGGACCCATGGTGCTGAAAAATGTCTTCAAATAGCTTGCCCCACCAATTGATGTGCTTCGATAAAAGCGAGAAGGACAACATTCAAAAAATTTCCTTCGACTTTATTACCTTTTTCTTCTTAGCCACAAGATCACGTGAATGCCAAGGAGATTCACGCAATGCTGCAATTAGGATGCTCTGACGTTTGGATGCAATGTACATATGCATCCATGGAGACTTTAGGGGGAGAAGAGACTGTTTTGAGGGATCCTATCAAAGTCCTCACCCTCGCATGGACTGTTTGTTATTTTGACAGCTGAGGATTTTGTACGGACCTCTTTGGTCAGAGTCAGACTCGTGTGGCAGTCGAGTGCCAAGTCGAAGGGCATTTTTCGCATTTTTTCTGGTTTTGTTTGTATCCTCTAGTGTTGGTCCATGTTTCAAGGATTTTATTTTGTTTGTTTTGGATGGTCCGCTGAAGGGCCTTCTATCGACGTCGTCTGCATTGTGCGCCAGATATTCCTTGGCGGGCAGGGTACCTCAATTTATCGAGGTGTCCTGCTTTGGGTATAACCCCTGTTTACTACTTTGCAGTTTCAACAATCAAGATACCTCACTTATTTGTTTGAGGCGACCCCTGAGGATTCAATCCTAATTGTTACATCACAGGTCCAAAGTCATGGTTGACTTATCCTTCTTTAGGAACCTTTAGCATTTGAAGTGTGTTAGCGACCTTGCGAGAATAGTACTCTTCTTCATAAGACTCGTCTCGCCTTCTTTGTGAGTTTTCTGTCCTTCGAGTCTTTTTTTTTGAAAATAGACTCAGGCTGTCGGAATCTTTTCCTTGAAGCTCGTATTTTTGAGGTCCTGCCATTGTGTCACAAAGGATTTTTCTCTTTGAGTGTGGGTGAAACCACCTATGGAGGCGAATGGTGCATCAACCTATCTATTTATCCAAACGTCCTTTACGGATTTTCACTTGGATTTTGGAAGTGGCACCGTAGAGACGGTTTTCACCACCTTCCTTTTATTTGGGGCTCTTTTACCCATGACCTTTCAGCCATGTCCACCCTTATCCTTCTATTTTTACTCACGATGCCCTTTCAGGTTTCATCATGCACGGGTTTTATTTTCACAAAACTCTCTTACTCATGGTTTCGTGACCATGCCTGTCCGTCATTTTTACTCATGGCGTTCACTTTCCCAGGTATACACCACACCCATTATTTTTCTTTTTTTTTGTGAAGGCATGTTTAGGTTCTTGCCTTCGGGACCTGTGTGAAGCCTTTATCGTCATGCGACCAGGACATGCACTCTGGTTTAAAGTCATACAGCTGGACCATAACGGAGATGGATGGCAGCCTGTGGAGGCCATGGAGTGAGTATGGTAATGGTTTTAGCTCACTCTGGGGAGGTTGCATGAGGTTACCTATGAAAGAAGGAAAATGTATAAATGGAAGGTGAAAAAGTGGTGACCCACTAGCTGACTGTGAGTATGGATGGCGAGATGGCTCACCGTTTTGTGAGCACGGGTAAGACTTACTGAGGAATGATGAAGGATGATGAAATGAAGATGGATTCACTAGGGAGGTAATGAAGGTGGTGCGTGCACACGAACGCGTCAGTTAGGGAAGACGTGCATGAAAATGCACATAAAAGGCGTGTGCGCGTGTGGGGAGGTGGTTTTAAGGTCATGCCTGTGCAAAGCAGTTTAACATCATGCGGCCAGGATGAGCACTATGGTTTAAGCTCATATAGCTTGAACCATGGTTATGTTGTTTAGAGTCATGAAACTAAGACTATGCAGTCTAAGGTTGTGCAACTAGACCTCTGCTGCAGTTTTAAGGTCATATAGTTTGGACCATGGTGTTAAGCCTTTTAATGTTATGCAGCCAGGACATGTACTAGGGTTTAAGGTCGTATAGCTTGGACTGGTACTGTGGAGTTTAAAGTCATGCAGCTTGGACCACACAGTTTAAGGTCGTGTAACTAGACCTCCACTATAGTTTAAGGTCATATAGTTCGGACATCTAGACCAAGGTTGTGCAGTTTAAGGTCATGCAGCTCAGACCATGATTGTACAGTTTAAGGTCATGCAGCTCAGACCATAGTTGTGTAATTTAACGTCATGCAGCTCAAACCATTGTGTGGGTCTCCATGTAGGTGAAACTTCATGGGAATAGGAATCCGACTCCTTGGGGATAAAATAATTAAGGCCATACACTAGCAGGGGGTTCAGATGGAGATGGTGGTCGGACGAGGGATGGCAAGCGAAAGCGGACTTCACTGGGGTTTAGGGAACAAGTATAACTCCCTGGGGTGAATAATGAGACTCCATATGTTTATGGGAGGTAATTCAACTCCTTGGGAATAAGGTAACCAGTTGTGAAGACTGGGGATTGAAGGTGTAAGAATGACCTTAACTCCACTGGGGGTCAATAGACTATAGTATGGGTACAACCCCTAATAGGAATGAGGGACAGTGGCATGCTCTCGTCTCTATTGAGGATAATAAGTCATGGCCTGGGTGGGACGGCCGTGAGTCATAATCTGAGTGAAACTCCACTAAGTACAAGGGTAAATCATACACAATGATGACCGTGTTCTGGCACGAGCGGTGCTAGAACATGCGTGGCACTAACTTGAAAAGTGTAGTACACAAGTCAATAAACTTGGGAAAATAGGAGGTGCTGGTCATAACAGAAAACAGCCAGCACTGGGTCATTAAGAACATAACCAGTGCTAGATCATTTAAAACACAACCGGCACTAGGTCTTTAAGAATATAGTCGTCGCTGATTCTTTAAGAACACAATTGACGTTGGTATTTGAGAACACAACCGGCATTGGGTACGAGCCAGTGTTCGGGTCTCCTGCCCAAGCCCGACCCGATCTTGGTCTTGAGTTTTCATGGTCAACGGTACACTTTTACTCAGGCATAGGGTCTGCGCCCGACCCGATCCTGCCCACCGTCATTTGGCCTTCAAAGACATGACTGACATTCCTGGATTGTGGGGGACACTTCAGGGAAACTTTGCCTATATAAGGGGGTAAAACCCCATTCTTACCATTTCACCAAGGGTAGAAGCAACTAAGTCTTTTTAGCAGTGAGGGTGAGAGAGTTATAGGCTAGAACTCTGGCAGTAAGACTTTGCAGGGAATCTTCAGGGATTTGCCAGCAAGCAGATTCCAGCTGAGAGGGTAGAACACCGATAAGGAAACACAAGGACCTTCGTGAGGGTTATTGTCACCAGAGTTAGGAAGCAAGGCGTTTCGTCAGAGTTTGCCAGAATTTCGACAGTTGTATTTGGGGTACCCGAGAAGGTGAGAAAGGGTGGAATTTGCAACAGAGGGCTTCCTGAGAACTTCTGCTAGTTTTCGGTGATTTTTCGGTGAGTGAAAGTGGTTTCTGGTGTCGAGAAGGAGAGGGGGAAGTGGTAGCAGAGGGTTTGCAAGGGATTTTCGCTGGTTTTTTGTGGTTTTCCGGTGAAACACAAAAGGGGGAAAGGTTTTCTAATGATTTTTCCAGTGGAAAAATGAGAGTTTTCATCGAGAAAGCGAGAGGTCGTGAGGAGATGAACAGTTACTCAGAGACGAAGGGTGGTGAAAGGTGAGCAGTCACCGAAGACGAAGGGTCACTAGGAGGTGGACGACTGTCAGTCCATATGTGTGAGGACGTGCGTCAGACCATGTCATGACGAAAGTTGGCAGGCACTGCAGCGGGGCTCTAGGTGACACACGCAGGATCTGTGGCACGTGCAGGATATTCGAACACAATCGATGATAGTCTTTTGAAAATATAGCCGACGCTAGGCGTTGACGAACACAACCGACGCTGGTATTTGCGAACCCAACCGGTGTTGCTATTTGGAGCATACAGTCGGTGCTAGTATTTGCGAACCCAGCCGGCGCTAGGCGTTAGCGAACACAGCTAGTGCTAGTATCAGTGAACATAGCCGACGGCAGGATTTTGAGAATAAGAACCGGCACTATCCTGTGCCTTAGTGATTTTCGTACAGGAGTAGGTCCTAATCTTGGTAAGATGGTCGGGGCCTCTCGCAAGATCCCTAATGTGAAGAACCTTTTGAGGGGAGGAGTGTTGGCACCAATGAACTTACTGGTGAGAGTCTAGTGAGGGGCGAGCCTTTTTGGCTCATTGATGCATTGGGCAAGCCAGAGTGGCGTCTCAGCGTCACCTTTGTTAGTGACCCCGTTCGCTTTGAAGTCCGAAAGGATGATGACGGGAATGTACATATCGAAGAAGGAGTGGCCCTTCTTCATTGCATGCATAGGAATGTGGCCTTTAATGCCAATTTACCCACGTTGGGGAAGAGAATGGTGAAGACCCAGGGGATGATGTGGTCTTCTTCTGATATCCGAGTGTAGGGGGAGCACCAATATTTGAAAGGATATTCTTCCTAGTCGATCGAAGTGCTGGGGTCATTCAGAGACATTCTTGACCGTGCTTCTTTGCTAGCAGCAGTTCAGTGCTCAGCTAGCTATTATGATCAGTGCTCTAATACTATCAAGGTACTGCTGGAAACATGGAGTCATGTTAGCAACATTTGTCTCCTTAGGCATGGGGAAGCAGGGATCTCTTTACTGGACCTTCATTTTATTGGCGGCTTTCTGTTGATCGGGGCCATGTATGACGAATTCGTGCCTCAGAACTCGATCATCTTTGGTGGTGCTCACCTAAGAAGCGAGGAACGGCCAGCCAGTCTTTAGAAGATTTTTGAGATATCCCAGTTGCTTCATTCCAAGTCTAGCAACAATCGGGTAACCTTCACCGAATGGGTGAAATTCTTTTGTGGGGATTACCCTGAGGATGGTCGAGGCTCTTTAACAAAGAAGGGGAAGGCAGTTGCTGAGGAGATGCCTCTCATCTATCAACCTGAGACTAGTGACAACTCTATCTACTTGGCCGCTTACCTAGCAAATTTGTTATTCTTGGAGGGGCAGATGACATCTGACTAAGCACTCTATAGGTGGCATGTGATATGGTGAGGGGACACCAATATGCTCTCGCTCAACCAGTCTTATGCAATATTTACCGTGGACTAGGAGCTATCTCCATAGGGAAGGCCTAGAAAGGAAAAGATGGGGGAAATGGAATTGTTGGGGGAGAAGCCTTTCCTGGAGATTTTAAGACTCCATTCCCTATCCATTATGTGTATGGATGGCTAGGGGCCCATTTCCCTTCAACCAATGTTAGTAGTCAGGGCTAGGGAAGAAAATTTGCCCCTTCTTAATGAGAATTTGTTGTCAAAAGGATATCTTCCATAGCCCAGAGGAGGCTCGGAGCTTGTTTGGGCACGACTCCTCAAATATGCGGTGAGTCCCATTTCCAGTTGAGTGCTTTACAGACCATTCTTTTGTTGATGAATTGGGGAAAGAGTTGGATGGTGCTCCCACAACTATCAGGGAGCTCATGTTCATGTTAGGTGTTAGAGGGGGGGAGGGGGTTTCCTTATCGGACCCCGCATTGTGCCAGACTAGAAGGGTACTTTTGTCATCTCTTTGTCCTTCAACATGGGCTTGATCAGAGCTTTCCTTTCTCTATGTTTTTTGAGAAGCGCTACGGCTGAGTAAACATTCAGAAAGAGGAAGAGCTTGGGACTCTTTGAGAATGTTGGTTGGCAGAGCATGTACGAACTGCGTGGTCTACCTGTTGGAGGCAACGAAGATTAGCAAGTATGTGCTTCCCCAGTTTGTTAGAAGGGTCCGAGTGACTGGAGACTATGAACACTGGTGGAGGCTTACCAGCTCAGGATACTGGGATGCTGATCACCCCTGGAATGGGGAAAATGGCAATTGGCGTCAAGAGATTAGACAGAGGAGGATTGTCAATGCTCCCACCCTTGGCAAGGTTATTGACTTGGACTATCCATGGAATTGGCAGGCTCTTGGGATCACTCGAGAGATAGCGGCTGATGATACTTCGCCACAATTTCTTAACATGAAGAAAAATACTGGGAGTATCTTTGATAAACTCAGTTATGTCTTTGAATGGAAGGAGGGACGAAAGGTCCCAGATCATGAAGGGCTTCCACTCTAGGACTTGAATGCATTGATCGGGAGTAGTCCTCAAAGTAGACTGGCTGCGAGCCCTTCTCAAGGGTGGAGTTCTGATGAGCCTGTTCCTCCTTCAACAAGAGGGAAGAAGAGGAAACTCTCCACCCTTACCAGCACTCATACATCGACTCAAGCTAGTAGACCTGCTCGGAGACATAGGGGCGCCAAACTTCTTATGGTTTTTTAATCAAGAGGTAGCTCTTCCTCCTTTGATTCATTAGTTGCTCCCCCAGTGTCACCCTCTGCACTTTCTCCACATTCTTATGTCTGTCCCGTATTGTTTTCTTCCTCATCAGAGACTGTGGTGGAAGAATCCGCCGCCTCCGAGCCTATCATCATTACTTTTGATTGGGAGGTGACTCGGGAACTTGGGGTGGTGTCTCCATGTTCAAGGGTAATTCCTCAATCGGATTCGATTCTAATGAAGATCAACGAGGCTGAAGGCCTTGCAATCATTACTCAAGGATGGGAAGCTGACGCTATCATAGCCTCTGATCCTCTGGAGGTTATGGCCCCACCGAGACAGGGGATGCAGTAATAGATAATGAGGCCCCGGCGTTTTTCTTTTAGAGGGGCCTACAGGTCAGGCTGATGAAGGCGTTCAGCTTTTTGTTGCCAAGGTTCTGGCTGTTGAGGATGCAAACTAGGTGGAAAAGGCCGTGACTGAGCCTGAAGTGGTGACTTTTGAAGATGAAGGCCAGAGGGAAAAGGTAACCCCTGAACTTGTCGAAGTCAAAGTGACAGTTCAGATTGGTGAGACACAAGAGGGGGGGATTGCTTTAGAGCATAATGAGACCAGATTGGTGGCCCTAGCGGGAGATGGTGAGAAGAATTGCACTGAGTAGATCAGGCAGGTTGAGATTAGGGGTGTTTCTGAATCTGAGGTAATTGAGGCTTTGGGATTCTCAATTTCTTTAGAAGAGCAAGTGACTCATATGGTTGTCGTTCCTTCAAGCCCAGCCTCAAAAACAGAAGTTCCTTCAGCAGTGGTGAACCCGAGAGTGCCATCCAGGCCTGTTTTTAGTGGTATTTTTGACACAATTGCGGGCATGCTCCATGCAAGTCTTAAGGGTCTAAGGGAGCTGCCTCTCATTGAGCTGGGCGAGGCAATAGTCAAGCTCAAAGAATTCGTTGCTGCGACCAACATTTTGAGGGACGCATCAGAAGTTCTCTCTCATTTTCATGCTACTTTAGATGAGCTAGAGATCTGGAGGGTGCATCATGAGGCTGAGACCAACAACCTGGCTTCCTTGGAGGAGTCAATTTCTTATTGTCGTGAGGGAGTAGATGCCAGCACTCAGAAGTAGCCCACCATGGTCGTCAGTCAGCTTGAACTCGAGATCGAGGGGAGAACTTGTTTCAACTGGATGCTTGGAATAAGGGAGGAGGTGTGAAAATTAAGAGAGGAATTTGGTGATCTTCAAAAGGAGGTGATTCAGAGAAGAGCTTTGGATACTTCTCTGGCTGAGGATCTATCAGAACTCACTCGCACCATTGAATCAGAAACCACCTCCACTGAGCAGGAAACTCAAATGGTGGTTGAGCTGAAGGAGCGTATCCAGCATGCTGAGGATTTTTCCGCAGCATCTAGGGCAGAGATCAATAAGATCATTGATTGTTTCCTAGAGTTTCCTTCCTTTGTCAGCACTTGTAAAAACATTTTTGATTTTATGAATGAAATACTTCGCTCTCTTTTGGCTGATTTTGCTGCATGATTTCGTTCTTCTTTCACTTTGTTGCATCTCATTTTGGTCTTTTATTAGCTTGAATGCCTCTCGAAATGTTTATTGCCTCAAGGGACTATTACCTTAGGCCTTGTCTAGTCTTGTGACGAGCTACTGTGGCTTCAATGACTTCGAATGGGGGAGCAATTGCTTCTTCTCCCCTTAACATTTGAATGGCCGAGGAAAAATTCATTTTTCTCATCATTTGATGAGCCTGCTCACTATAAATAGTCCAATCAGGAGGGTCGTTGTCCTCCATTCAAGGTGCGTTTACTTCAAGCTCGTCATAGATCTTGGTCTCAGGCACAAACTCCTTCAGATGTTTTGAAGCGATACAGATGACCTTCAATTGGCTCTGGAGACTGTGAACTTCGCTTATTAACTATGCTAGGGGATCCTGTTCCTGAGGGAAAGAAGGTTGTCTTTTCTCAAATTGTTCCCCTCCCACTAAACCAGGGAAGTGCAAAACTTGTGGTTGACTATTGGTCTGAGCTGTCTCTACGGTGGGACAAGGAGCATCCTCTATGCTTATAGCAACCGATTTTGAAAAATCTTCCATCGCGGTTGACGCGATAGGGAAATGCAGGACTTTTTAATGGTCCGACATGTAGCTGACCTTTGGAGACGAGAATTCTATCCCCATGGCTTCCTCAATTTTAGGAGCGGCTTCTGGTTCACCTTTTTGCAAAGATGGCTCTGGGCTGGAAGCAAAAGGGGAAGCTTTATCTTTAGGCGGAGATGGAGTTTCTTCAGAGGTAGTGAATATCATGCTAGGATGAAGGGGAGTTAGGGGAATAATTTTGCCTTGTCTTTCCTCTTCTTTGAACATGTACACCAATGTTCACCCGATGTCCTCAACATTTTCATGGGATGGAGGTTCTGTCTTTCATACAAACTTGTAATCAACATCGTCTGACTTTTAGGATCACACTGAATCTGTGAAGTAATACTTGACATCAGCACAGCGAGCCTCGGCTACGGGAAATGGTCTTTTGTCGGCATAGACTGTATGTTGTCTCCCATCTCGATTATACTCGAAGCATTGGTACAATGTGGATGGAACCACCCCCGATCATGGAGCCACGGGTGGCCGAGAAGGATGTTGTAGGAGTATCTATGTCGATTACATGAAACTGAGCATAGTTGTTCAATTCACCAATCTTGAGAAGAAGGCGGATAGTGACAGTCGGCTTCTCTCCTAACTGGTTGAATCCTTAGACTATGATATGCGTTGGAGTGATATCTTAAGAACCTCATCCCAATCGAGTAAGAATTCTCCTTGGGATAAGGTTGACTATTGACCCTCCATCCAACATAATTCGGTTTATGGGGCATGCATGTAATTCACCAGTCACAAAGAGAGGGCGATTGTGAAATTTTTCTCCCAATTGTAGATCATCCTCTGAGAAGGTGATCACAATACATCCATCCAAGATAGATGTGTACACTTCAATGGGTTCTACTTCAGCCTCATATACCTCTGAATCGGAAAGAGCCTGGATTAGAGACATACGACAGTCCCTTAAGAGCATAAGAGCATCATAGATGCTAAGAAGGACCGGAAGCTTCCTTAAGTTCCCCATTACATCATATTTCACCTTTTCCTCATCAGCCTTTTGTGTTTCTAGCCCCTCCATTGGTTTGAGTTGAGGAGCACGTTTAGGTGGAGGAAGTTTGCTTTCGCCTGCTTGCTGAGTTAATTGCACAACCGGCTTGGTTTGGGTGATGGAGATTTGAGGTTGAGGTTTAGGAGGTGGCTGGGTAAATGGGACCAACGGCATCCCAGGGAATTGGAGCATGGGCGGATTGTCCTATGTACTTGGGCGAGGAACTAGCCCAAGGAGTTGAAAAATGGGTGTATTGTTTGCAGCATCAGGGTGAGGGAGAATTGGCGGACCAAGAAACATTAAAATGCCTGGCTTCTGAGGTGGAGGTTGCAGTTTTTTCCCCTATCTCAAGCTCATTTGCACTGTGCTGAGTGATGCTTCTGATATCTACACCATGTGACAGACTTCTTGAGAATAGAAGCTCTTCTCTCTTGATTCTCTCAGTCCCTATTCAAAATCAGGATCAAGGGGCCATTGGGGATTCTTCGGCTTTGAATTCTTGTTGTTCTTTGAAGAAGATGGCTCTGCCTTGGCTTTAGCTGCGAGAGCATCAGCAACTGTTAAGAATCCAGCTGCCTCGGTCAGAGTCTTTTTCAACCACATCCGTTGCGTCCTGCTTATATTGGTTCCTTCAAGTTGTCTGTCAAGAGCCTCAAAGTCTAGACATTTCAAGGTTGTACCAATAGGAGACATAGAAGAGGAAGGATGAGAAGAAGAAGAAGAAGAGAAGAAGAAGGAGGAGGAGGAGGAGGAGAGGAGAGAGGAGGAGGAGGAGGAGGAGGAGGAGGAGAAGAAGAAGAAGGAGGAAGAGGAAGAAGAAGAAGAAGAAGAAGAGGAAGAAGAGGAAGAGGAAGAAGAAGAGGAAGAAGAAGAAGAGGAAGAAGAAGAGGAAGAAGAAGAGGGAGAAGAAGAAGAAGAAGAAGTAGTATATGGCGAAGAAGAAGTAGTATATGGCAAAGGTTATGGGACAGGTGGGTCAAGCCTCACCCTTTTCCTCTTTGATGAACATACGCAAGCACACGTATTCAAAAAGAAAAAGAAAGACAGGGGGAAATCACAGACATATATGGCACAGGTTATGGGACAGGTGGGTCAGGCCTCACCCTTTTCCTCTTTGATGAACATACGCAAGCACACGTATTCAAAAAGAAGAAAGAAAGAAAGAAAGATAGGGGGAGAGAAGAATTCAAACAAAAGAGAAGATCAAAGCAGTGACTAGGCTAATGGATAATTGGCGTAACGTGCTAGCGAAACGAGCTCGATAACTGAGACCGGCTCATAAGATTGCTACTAAATGCTATTGTCAATATCGACTAGCTAAGCACGATGGTCTGTTTGTCATGACAGTAAAGCGGGCCAAGCGAACCTCACGTAACAACATTATGGCTAGACGACAGGACTGCCATGAGATGCTAACTTGAATCCTTCTTGGTCGAATGAAAGAGTAGCAGAGGAGTGGTTAAAGAGAAGAAGGGAATAGACAGAAGGAGAGAGAAGAAGGAAGAGGAGATGTAGTTGGCACTAGACATTGCTGCCTATTTCAGGAGAGGGGAGAGAGAGGAAGCAGTCGGTGCTAAGCTTCACCGACTGTGTCAGATGAGAAGAAAGAAAGAGAACCAACTCGGGCTAAGTCTAGTCAACTGACAGGAGAAGAGAGGGAAAACCAACCAACGCTAGGTCTCACAAACTGACAGCACCCTTACGCGTTCATAAGTGCGTATATATTATGTATGTATACACTCATTAGTTGTTTATGTATATACATAGTGTGTATACATATACGATATGTATAAACTGATATGTTTATTTGTGTATGTGTAAACATACTCACACTCACACTCACACTCCCACTCACACACTCCCACTCCCAGTCACACTCACACTCACAACTCACACTCACACTCACACTCACACTCACACTCACACTCACACAGACACTAACACTGACACTGACACTCACAGATATGTATACTACACATATGCGTGGTAACACTCACACTCAGAGATATATATTCTACACATATATGCGTGTTGTGTATGGACTGATGTGTGTATATATACGATATGTATATACTTATATGTTTATGCATGTCTGTATATAGTTGCTTTGTATCTGTTAAGTACAATTATCAATGTACATGTACACTGGTATGTACACGTACATGCACCCTTACGCATTCATAAGTGCGTATATACTATGCATGTATACACTCATTAGCTGTTTATATATATACACAGTGTGTATATATATACGATATGTATAAATTGATATGTTTATTTGTGTATGTGTAAACATACTCACACTCACACTCCCACTCACACACTCACACTCCCACTCCCAGTCACACACACTCACACTCACACATACACTAACACTGACACTGACAGTCCTAGATATGTATACTACACATATGTGTGGTGTGTATGGACTGATGTGTGTATATTTACGATATGTATATGTATATGTTTTTGCGTATATGTATACAGTTGCTTGTTATCAGTTATATACAATTATCGATGTATATATGCACTATTATGCGCACGCACATGTACCCTTACGCGTGGATAAGTGCATATATAATATGTATGTATACATTAATATATGCATTCTATATACACTGATATATTTGACCATATTGACGCTTATTAGTAGTTTATATGTATATACGGTGTGCATATAAATGATATGTATTTACTGATATGTTTATGTGTGTATGTATAACCTTGCTATCAGTTATATATGCATTGATATGCGACACACATGTGCACCCTTACACATTGATAGTGCATACGTTCATTTCTGTATACACTGATATATATGATCATATATAACACTTATTATCAGTTTATACAGTTATTAGTGTATATGTACAATGAAATGTATATACGCACATTCATATGCATATGTATAAAGGGTTTATATGTACACTTATGTAAAAGACCATGTATATACTTCTTATTAATGATATATACAGTTATTCGCTCAATTTGTGTACGAATTGATGTATAGAAATATAAACCATTGTTTTCAGTATATATATACATACTAATGCATATAACCATACAATACATTAGTTATCTGCTATATGTATAGTTATTAGTGTGTAAAAAATATATTGATATGTGTATGTATGTGTGTGATGTCTGTATATATACGATGTCTATATACTGATATGTGTGTACGTTTAAAGTGCGTAACTGTATATATATAGTGCATTAATATATACATTGGTATATATGACGATATATACAGTATTTATCAGTTTGAATAGTTATTAACATATATGTATACTACACACACCCTCGCACTCACACTCACCCACACACACACACTGATACTCACACTCATGCTCACACTCACACTCATGCTCACACTTACACTCACACTCACACTCACACTCACTCACACTCACACTCACAATCACTCACACTCACACTCACACTCACACTCACTCACACTCACACTCACACTCACACTCACTCACAGATATATATACGACACTTATATGCGTGGTGTGTATGGACTGATGTGTGTATATGTAATACGATATGTATATACTGATATTGTTTTTTGTATGTACACAATTGCTTGCTATCAGTTATATACAATTATCAATATATGTAGTATGCACTGATATATGCACGCACATACACCTTTACGCGTTGATAAGTAAGTGCATATATACTGTGTATGTATACAATAATACATGCATTCTTTATGCATTAATATATATGACCATAAGGACATATATTAGCAGTTTATATATATACAGTGTGTATATATACGATTTGTATATACTGATATGTTTATGTGTGTATGTATAAACTTGTTGTCTGTTATATATACACTGATATGCGTATGCACATACACCCTTACGCATTAATAGTGTATATATACATTTTTATATACACCGATGTTTATGACCATATATACACTTTTTATCAGTTTTTACAGTTATTAGCATAGGTGTACACTGATATGTATATAAAAGCACAGGTGGCAGTTGCAGCCAACAAGGTAAAGGGACAGATCCCCCTGCCCCCTCCTTTTTTATTATTTTCCTCTCAATTCTTACCATTCAAATCATTATCTTCTCTGTGAATCATTTTTCCTACCATATACAATTTCCAAATTGTGATAAAATCAGGTATTAAAGAAGGAGCTTATTTCTTCTGGCTATCACCTCTAATCAGATAAGCCTAGGCGAAATTCCATAATACTTTGTATGGAATTAGGCATAAGAATGGGTTTCTTCTCTTGATGTATTAGGTATGCTAAAATACCCAATTGTGATAGTCCATCTAAAGTTTTTATCATATATTTGTACTTGTTTTTATTATTGTTGATGAGCTTCATCTTCATTGAGTTTGCTTGTAATTCAACAAGCATGAATGCAACTTATCATCGAGGCGGATCTCTTTACGTTCTTTGATATTTGAGATCTTGAACTTGAAAGCTTGATTTGCTTAATGGTTCTTTCTTCTCTAGTATAGTACTGATCTTGCTTCTTTCATGCAAATACGGAGTGAATTTTCTAGAGCTTTACTTGTGGTTTGCAATTTTATTCACTTTTTCTTAACACGCACACACACACACGACACACACCACACACCACACACCACACTCACACACACACACACACTCATACACACACACACTCACACACACACACACACACTAAAACTCACACTCACACTCACACTCACACTCACACACACACACACACACACACACTGAGACTCACACACACATTCACACTCACACTCACTCTCACACTCACAATGTGCATATAAACAACATGTATATACTGATATATTCAGTGTGCATATGGTTATATATATATTAATATGTTTATACGTGTATATATAAACTTGCTATTAGTTATATGTACACTAATATGCGACGCACATGCACCCTTACGCATTGATAATGTATACATACATTTCTATATATACTGATATACATGAGCATATATACACTTATTATCTATTTATACTGTTATTAGTGTATATGTACAATGAAATGTATATACGCACACTCATATACATATGTATAAAGGGTTTATATATACAATAATGTATAAGATCATGTATGTACTTATTATCTGTGATGTATACAGTTATTAGCTCAGTTTGTGTAGATATATGTATAGCAATTTATATCATTGTTTTCAGTGCATATATATTGATGTGTATAAAGCATACAATACATTAGTTACCTGTAATATATACAGTTATTAGTGTGTAAAAAATACATTGATATGTGTGTGTGTGTGTGTGATGTTTGTATGTATATATACGATGTGTATATATTTGATATGTGTGTATGTGTAAAGTGCATAAAGTTTTATATACAGTACATTAATGTATAAATTTCTTTATACATTAATATATATGACGATATATACACTTATTATCAGTTTATACAGTTATTAACGCATATATACACTGATTTATATACTACACATAGACTCAGACTCACACTCACAATCACACTCACACTCACATTCACACTCACTCACACTCACACTTACACTCACTCACACTCACATATATATATACTACACATGTGTGCGTGTTGTGTATGGACTGATGTGTGTATATGATATGTATATACTGATATGTTTGTATGAATACAGTTGCTTGCAATCTGTTATATACATTGATATACGCACTCACATGCACCCTTACGCATTGATAAGTAGATATATACTGTGTATGTATACAGTGTGTATAAATACAATTTGTATATACTCATATGTTTCTGCATGTATGTATAAACTTGCTATATATATATATATATATATATCTACTGATATGTGCACGCATATGCACCCTTACGCATTGCTATTGCATACATACATTTACATTTTTAAATACACTGATATATGTAGCTATATTCATACTTTTTACTAGTTTATACAGTGTTCAGCATAGATGTACGTTGATATGTTTATGAATGCACAAATGGATGTTGAAGCCAATAAGGTAAATAAACTGATCCCCCTCCCTCCCCCCCGCCCTTTTTTATTATTTTCCTCTCAATTCTTACCCTTCGAATCATTATCGTCCCTGTGTATGATTTTTCCTTCCCTATGTAATTTTCTAAACTGTGATAAAATCAGGCATTAAAGATGGAGTTTAATTCTTCTGGCTATCACCTCTAATCAGATAAACCTAGGCGAATTTCCATAGTAATTTCCACACACACACACACACACTCACACACACACTCACATACACATTCACACTCACACTGACACTCACATTCACACTCACTGATATATACTACATATGTTTGCGTGTTGTGTATGGACTGATGTTTGTATATATACGATATGTATATATTGATATGTTTATGCGTATATATATACAGTTGCTTGCTATCAATTATATACAATAATCATTGTGTATATGCACTGATATGTGCACGCACATGCACGCTTATGCGTTGACAAGTGCATATATACTGTCTATGATGCATTCTATATACACTGATATATTTAACCACATTGACATATATTAGCAGTTCATATATATACAATGTGTATATATACGATATGTATATACTGATATGTTTATGCGTGTATGTATAAACTTGCTATCAGTTATATATGCACTGATATGCGCACGCACTTACATCCTTACGTATTGATAGTGCATACGTACATTTTTATATACACTGATATATATGATCATATTGACACTTTTTATCAGTTTATACAATTATTAGCGTATATGCACATTGATATGTATATGAATGCACAGGTGGCTATTGCAGCCCATAAGGTAAATGAGCAGATCTCTAGTAAAGTACTCTTACTTCTTTCATGCAAATATGGAGTGAAGTTTTCTTATAGAGTGAATTTCCTGGAGATTTACTTGTGGTTTGCATCTTTATTAAGTAACTTTTTCTTAACACACACTCTTTCTTCTTTCATGCAAATAACAAGTGAATTTTCTTGAGCTTTACTTGTGGTTTGCAATTTTATTGAGTAACTTTTTTGTAATACACACGCACTCACACTCACACTCACACTCACACTCACGCACACTCACACTCATACTCACATTCACATTCACACACACTCACACACACACATACACACTCGCACTCACACATACGCACACACTGACACACTCACACCCGCACACACTCACTCTTACACTCACATTCACAATGATATGTATATGAATGCACAGGTGGCTATTGCAGCAAAGAAGGTAAATGTACAAATCCCCCCCCCACCTTCCCCTCCCCTCCCCTCCCCTCCCCTCGCCTTGCCTCCCCTCCCCTCCTTTTTTATTATTTTAAAGATTATTTGTTTTAGATATCACCTCTAATCTGACAAGCCTAGGCGAATTTCCATATTACTTTGTATGAATTAGGCATAAAAATGGGTTTTTTCCCTTGATGAACTGAGTATGCTAAATACCCAATTGTGATAGTCCATCTAAATTTTTTATCTTATTTGTACTTGTTTTTATTATTATTGATGAGCTTCATCTTCATCGAGTTTACTTGTAAATCAACAAGCATGGAAGCAACTTATCATCGAGGCGGATCTCTTTACGTTCTTCGATATTTGCAATCTTGATCTTGCAAGCTTGATTTGCTTAATGGTTCTTTCTTCTCTAGTATTGTACTGCTCTTACTTCTTTTATGCAAATATGGAGTGAATAAAATTGCAAACCACAAGTAAAGCTCCAAAAAATTAAGTAACTTTTTCTTAACACACACAGACTCTTGTGTCTTTCATGCAAATATGGAGTGAATGTTTTGGCGCTTTACTTGTGGTTTGCAATTTTATTAACTTTTTCTTAACTATACAATACACTAGTTGTCAGCTACATATACAGTTATTAGTGTGTAAAAAATACATTGTTATGTGTGTATGTATGTGCGTGATGTCAGTATATATACGATGTGTATATACTGATATGTGTGTGTGTAAAGTACATAACTGTATATATAGAGTGAACTAATATATACATTTCTATATACCTTGATGTATATTACCATTTTTACATTTATTATCAGTTTATATAGTTATTGACTTATATGTATACTGATTTATGTAATGCACACATATACACTCACGCTCACACTCACACACTCACTCTCACACTCGCACTCACACACTTAGACTCACACTCACCCTCACACTCACACACACACACACACTCCCACTGACATATTCACATTGACCTTGAAACTGACACTGATTTATATACTACACACACATACACTCACACTCGCACATACACACACACACTCACACTCACACTCACACTCACACACTTACACTCACACTCACACTCACACTCACACACACACTCACACTGACATACTCACATTGACCCTGAAACTAACACTGATATATTTATACGTATATGTATAAACTTGTTATCAGTTATATATACACTAATATGCACAGGCACATGCACCCTTAAGCATTGATAGTACATACTTACATTTCTATTTACATATTTATATATGACTATATAGACACGTATTTTTAGTTTATACTGTTATTAGCATATCTGTACACTGATATGCTTATATACACGCTCATATGCATATGTATAAACGGTTTATATATAAACTAATGTATAAGACCATATGTATACTTATTAACAGTGATATATATAATTATTAGCACAATTTGTATATGTATTGATGTATAATAATATATACTATTGTTTTCAGTGTATATATGTATATTGATGCATATAACCATATAATACATTAGTTATCTGTTATATATACAATTATTAATGTTTAAAAATACATTGATATGTGTGTGTGTGTGTGCGTGATGTCTGTATATATATGATGTGCATATACTAATATGTGTGTATGTGAAAATTGCATAATTGTATATATACTGTGCAATAATAAGTGCACCATATGTGCACTTATTATCAATTTAAACAGTTATTAATGTATATGTACACTGATTTATATACTACGCGCTCACACTCTCACACACACACACTCATACAAACATACGCACACTCACACACTCACACTCACTAATTTATATACTACATATGTGTGTGTTGTGTATGGGCTGATGTGTGTATATATACGATATGTATATACTGATATGTTTGTGTGTGTATATATATAGTTGCTATCTATAATATACAATTGTCAATGTATATATATACTGTTATGCTCCCAAAATGCACCTTTACGCGTTGATAAGTGCTGATATACTATGTATGGATTCACTAAAACATGCATTCTATATGGACTGATATATATGGCCATGTAAACACTTAACAACAGTATATATATACACTGATATGTGTATGCGAGTATGCATAAACTTGCTATCAACGATACATACACTTGATATGCGTACATACATGCACCCTTAAGCATTGATAGTGCGCACATACATTTATATATATATTGATATATATGACTATATAGACACTTATTATCAGTTTATATTGTTATTATCGTATATATATGTTGCACTAATATCATTGATGTGCATGACTATATACACACTTATTATCAGTTTATGTAGTTATTAACGTATTTGTACACTGCTTTATATACTATACACACACTCACACACCCACTCACACACCTACATGCACACTCTCACTTACACACTCACACATACACAGACAATCACACACTCACATTCACATTCACATATATATATACTACATATATGTGCGTGTTGTGTTTGTACTGATATGCATATGTATAAAGGGTTTATATATACACTAATGTTTAAGATCATGTACTATTATCAGTGATATATACAAATTATTAAAACAATTTGTGTATGTATTGATGTATAGTAATATATACCATTGTTTTCTGTGTGTGTGTGTATATATATATATATATATATATATATTGATGCATATAACCAAATACGTTAGTTATCAGCTATATATACCGTTATTAGTGTGTAAAAAATATGTTGATATTTGTGTGTGATATCTGTATATATACGATGTGTACATATTGATATGTGTGTAAAGTACATAACCGTTTTAATACAATGCACTAATATAAATATTTCTTTATGTATTGATGTATCAGTTTACACTGATTTATATACTATACACACACACTCACACTCACACTCACACTTACACTCACTCACACTAGCACTTGCACTCATACACACTCACACTCAGATATATATACTACATATATTTACATGTTGTGTATGGACTGATGTGAGTATATATATATGATATGTTTATACTGATATGTTTATACGAGTTTGTATACAGTTTCTTGCTATCAGTTATATATAATTATCAATGTATATATACATTGATATGCGCATGCCCATGCACCCTTACGTGTTTATAAGTGCATATATACTTTGTGTACAATAATACATGAATCCTATATACACTAATATATATGACCATAGAGACACTTATTAGCAGTTTATATATATATATATGCAGTGTGTATATATAATATATATATATACTGATATGTTTATGTGTGTATATATACACTTGCTATCAGTTATATATACACTAATATACGCACGCACATGTACCCTTACATATTGGTAGTGCATACATTAATTTCTATATACACAGATACATTCATTTCTATATACACTGATATGTATAAAGGGCTATACAGTAATTAG
>NW_006498435.1:3448197-3458978 GCF_000471905.2 Amborella trichopoda
CCTAATGTACAACTTTATAGGGCTTCAACTGTCCATGATATATGACTCTAAACTATTTATTATATGGTCCGTGATGCATGACTCTAAAATGTCTATAACTAGGTCCACAACATATGACCTAAAGCATCATCACATACTTCATGTATGACTATAAACTACAGTACTCCTTAGAGTCTTATGACTCCAAGTAAAGTGCATCGTACCCATTTTAAGGGTGTGGAAGGGTTTTAGATAGTCCTTCCTGTATGACTATACACGACAGTACTCCTTAGAGTCGTATGACCAAGCATCGGCTACCCATACCTTTTATAAGGGTGTGGAAGGATTTTATATACAGTCCTTTCTATATCACTATAAACTATAGAAAATCTTCGTGTCTTACGACACCAAGCATCGCCTTACTCTTTTGTTGTAGGGAAGGCTTCAACACAACTCCCTCCCTATTCCTTTCCAGAGCACTAATTGGGGTGTAGTTTGTTTAAATATGAGGATGCTACGAAAATACCTTTGAATTTCATAAGGCAATGGACGCTACCAAACCAAGAGATAGGATGCTTGAAAAAAATATATATATTTTCCATGTCAAAGGAAAGAAAGGCATAAGCAAGTTTATACATGCCACCAAGAGTTAAAATATATACACAAGACCATAAAGCCTTTTGTCTTCTCAAAAGAAAAAGAAAATAAAAAGTACAGGAAAAGTGCATCAAGCACCCCTAAAGCACCTATGCCAGCACCTTCTCCTTCATTTGCGTCCTAGAAGTCCCATGGTTTTCCTTTGCTTCATTAAGACTATTTAAGGATTCCTCGAAATTTTCAGCGACATTATTCGCACGCTGCACAACTGTGAAGAGATCAGGAGCTTCAAGGTCGTTCTTCTCATTAAGATTAACCATGTAAGCCTCCTGCTCATGGAGCTCCCTCTTCTGAGCCTCAAGAAAGGTTTTTGCCCATGCAATGTTCTTCAACATAATCTGTTGGTGAACCTATGCTGTTACAGATTGAGCCTTAAGTTCTTCTACCCTAGCTTTAACTACTTAAAAGTCTTAATCAGCTTCTAGGATATCACATCGATGATTTTCAACTGCCAATTCCCTTGAGGAGATGACTTTAGGGAACACAGTAACCAAAGCCTCTTGAGCGAAAGCAACTTCCTTAGGCATCTTGAACAATCTTGTTCACCGGTTCACGAAGCTTCTCTTTGTTAGCCCCCCATGAACCTGCAACTGATATCAGTTGGGACATAGAAGTTGAAGTTGTCCTCAGGTCTGCCAATGAATAGTTGCCCAAAGATTTAAAATGGACCTCACCACTTCTTGACCCATCTTCTTCTGCCCTTCCCCTAGGTTTGTCGAATACTTCATCGTGGATTGAACCAAGGCCTCTAGAAGAGCAGGAATAATGACCAAACCCGTTTCAAGGTTAATGGCCTACACCTCAAGAACTTTTGCTTCATTTGGCTCAGGAACATTGACCTCAACCAATGGAGGAGGAACAACATCAGTCTCATTGGACTCGAGAGCATAGGCTGTAGAAATGTTAGCCTCAGCTAATAAAAGAGGTTGAGCATTGACTTCACTTGGCTCAGTCGAGGGAGGAGTAGCAACCAAGACTTCTGCTTCAGTGATAGGAATCTCAGCAGAAATAGTAGATGGTGTCTCGGCACCAATGCTGGTAAGCATGGGCACAGGAGTATCATCCGGGGGAGTGAGCAAAGAAGTCCTTGTAGAAAGCCTAAAAGTTAGAAATGAAAATAGTTATGTAAAGAAGTATTGCAGCATGATGGTTCAATCAAATGCCTGAGGAGCTGGCTTTGTCCATGGGAAGTATATAAATAGGGAATGGCAGACTTACATAAGAACGAGAGCTCAGGATGTGGAGGTTGAATGAAAGCAAAATATTTGTTATTGCTACAATACTGACAGACACCTCAACCTGAGACAAACCTTCTCTATAAGGCTGGGGAGAAACACCACTATTAGACATCATGATCATAAGGCATGGGGATATTCTCAACCATAGGGCCATTCCCCTGATTTTCCTTAACTACTCCTTAGTGGGAGGCTCGATCTTTGTAATACCCATGTGGCTCTCACTTGGGGCATGGCTGGAAGAAGAACCTTCATCACGCTTGGGTAAGCCAGGAATACCTTTTAGTGCATTTATTACCTCTTCGTCATTATCAAAAGAAGTTGCTTGCTTGGTTCATCAAAGACAAAAAAATCCTTCTCCTTGTGGTTATGTCCCATGAACTGGAGAAAATGGTGGCATAGGTGATGGAGAATGGGTGTCCAGCTCAATCATCTCAATCCTCTTCTTCTTAGCTATGCTTTTTTAGCATAGGAAAGGAGAAAGACTCAACTTCTCAGGAGGTATATCCTTCTTACTCCTCTTCGGAGGAATGGACATTGGATCACTGATTGCATGAATGTGAGCATTTGAGATATTCGTTAATTGAGAGCTCCGTGTTCTACCCTCAGAAACCAATTTGGTAGCTAGTTCCTTGAGAGATGACTCTGAAGGCTAGATGCTACTTAATTTTCTTTTTCCCTTACCCTTTGGATCGTCTTCATGATGTTCCGATTTTATAATAGGAGCATTTGATTCCTTGCAAGGAACCTTTGAAGCGGAAGGACTTTGAGCCTTCCTTTACCCTTAGCCAGTGGCTCAGTCTTTGGATGTGCAAAACTTATGGCTAGGTTCTTCAGCTCTCTTTCTTAAAGGAGACGGAGTCCTAGCTTTTCTTTTAACTTTGGATTTTCCTTTGGGAGTAGAAACTTTAGGATATTCCATGGATTTGGCATGCCTGGGGTCAACCACCATTTTGATGTTTCAAACGAGAGGGTGTGAAATCTCTCTTGAACCCCTAGCTGGTTGGCAAACAATTTGGCTAGGTGATGATAGAAGGAATCCCTACCTTCATCCATTTGTTCCACTGTGAACTCAATGTCCATACGATGTTCATACGATGTTCAACACTGAGGGTGTTCCAGTCAAAAGGAAAACTCATTCCACTGTCCAGTAGCTAGAGCCATCAGCGATGTGACTCTTAAAATTGGTTACTATCTTCCCATCAAGCCGGAACATGGGCATGCTCTGCACCGATTGAACATAATGGCCTCTTTGTGACCTGTGGTACCAATATTTTCCATAATGGGGAACAATGAACTTGCACACATGGTTAATCGTGGTGCAAGAATCCCACACAGTCTTTACACTATTCTAGTGCCAATTTGCTTGTAAATGATAAGGGGCAGTGTTAGTTCCTCCTGTGCTGCCATATGCATTGGTGAGGACTGTATAATTCGATCATCTTCTTGATGCCAACTTGGTGTGGGAGTGTGGCACCATGAACACTTAGGAGATACATTAACTCCCGATGGCTAGTTGGGTCATTGTCAACCTGAGATCCATACTCATCTTTGAAAAGACGGTCAGTTGGGCCCCCAATGGGAAAGGGCTTGCCCTAAAAAAAATTTTATCACCTCGGAAAAGCTTCCTCGCATTATTATCGGATTGGAAAACAACCTTGTGTCCCATTTAGTGCAGCAAAAATGGGAAGGTGCTGGAATCGATGTCGCTTGCTAGATGGTAGGTGCTTGGAAGTAGGCACCCAGCCACCTATAAACATAATGGAGAGGGAACACCCATGCGGGCATGTCCCAAACTCTTTGAAGTGTTAGTCGCCACATTGAGCCCATTATAGATACTGCATAAGACGAGTTGGGCTTATGGCCTCGGCCAAATCACAAGCCATATAAAGGTACTCGGTCCTAATTTCAAGACCCAATATAGGCTGTCAAGTAGATGGTATCAATCAGGTCAGTGGGACGGGGAGGCATTTCTACCTTAAGGACCGGGGGCTTGTCACTTGAAGTTAAAATAGGGCTGTCGGGTTCCCCTTTAGCCCTATCTGAATCGAAGAAATGGGTGATCCACACTTGGAAGCTAACTCTAGGGCCTCCTTAAAACGGAGCCAGCTTCTGAAACTCCTTGAATGGCCTTCTCAAGGCTGTCGGCTTTCGAAGGCCGGGATAAACTTTATCCTCAAGTATTATGTCATTATCTGAGGTAAACTCCTCATAACGATCTCCAAGAAGGGAAAGATCGTCAATGAAATGAAGATCCAAGAGAGACATGACGGCCTCCCCATGGTCAAAGAAGTTGGTGTTTTTCGCGCAACACCAGGTCTCCAAGTATGCCCTCACCACGTTAGTGTAACGATCATGTGGTCAGGTCAAACATTCGCAGGCGCCTAAGAGTTCTGTGCTTATGAGATCATTTTAGAATTAGGCATACATCTCTGGTCCATGTATAATAACCATGGAGAAGCTGCTCTCTCCCTCACATCTAAACTTGAGGGATCCTGTCGGACATACGCTTGGCAATTTGATGTGCAAGTGTAGGAAATATTCTATTTCCAACGACAATTTTATGCGCATATTGGAGAAGGAGGCTTTATGGAGGAAGATCCCGATGATAATCCTTGCTAAACTTGCCAAGGCCAAGAGGCTCGATCAAATAATTGATAGAAAGGGGCCATCTTAGATATTCATTGACATTGCCGTCAACTTGGCATACGAGTCTATGACGAGCTAATTCAACCCCGGTGCACTTTTCCCACCAATCCTCTCCTCCTTCAGGAATTTCTTGAGACACATGACATCTAAAATAGGAGAAAAGAGTTTCATTTAATCGGAACTTATCTGCATATCATTCATATTGGTCTAAGGCTCTGACCAACTACCGATGCCTGTCATGACTTAAGTCGAAAGTCTGACCTTACATTTCTCATATATTGGGTTAAGACTCTGACCAATCATTGATGTTTGTCACACTCACACTCACACACACTCAGACATACACACACGCTCACTCACACACACTCGCACTCACACTCACATTCACACACACTCACACTCACACTCACACTCACACTCACATATATATAAACTATCACCTCTAATCTGATAACCCTAGACAAAATTCCATATTACTATGTATAGAATTAGGCATAAGAATGTGTTTCTTCTCTTGATGAGGTTGGGTATGCTAAATACCCAACTGTGATAGTCCATGTAATTTTTTCTTCTTCTTTGTACTTGTTTTTATTAATATTTATGAGCTTCATTTTCATCGAGTTTTCTTGTAAATCAACAAGCATGAAAGCAACTTATCATCTAGCCGGATCTCTTTACGTTATTTGACATTTGAGATCTTGATCTTGCAAGCTTGATTTGCTTAATGATTCTTTCTTCTCTAGTTTATTTCTGCTCTTGCTTCTTTCATGCAAATATGGAGTGAATTTGCTAGCGCTTTACTTGTGGTTTGCAATTTTATTAAGTAACTTTTTCTTAACACACACACACTCTTGCTTCTTTCATGCAAATATAGAGTGAATTTTCTGGAGCTTTACTTGTGGTTTGCTATTTTATTAAGTAACGTTTTTTTAACACACACACTCTTGCTTCTTTCATGCAAATATGGAGTGAATTTTCTAGAAATTTACTTGTGGTTTGCAATTTTATTATGCAACTTTTTCTTAACACGCACACACACACATGAACACCAATCACACACTCACACTCATACTCACACTCGCGCTAATGCATAACGATGGGTTTATATATACACTAATGTATAAGACCATGTATATACTTCTTATCAATAATATATATAATTAGTAGTTCAATTTGTGTACGTATTTATGTATAGCAATATATACCATCGTTTTCCGACTGTATATACTATATATACAATTACTAGTGTGTAAAAATACATTTATATGTGTGTGTGTGCGTGTGATGTTTATATGATATGTATATACGGATTTGTATATATGTAAAGTACATAATTGTATATATACAGTGCATTAATATATACATTTCTATATACATTGATATATATGACCATATATACACTTATTATCGGTTTATACATTTATTAACGCATATGTACACTGATTTATATGCTACATACACACACATGCACTCACACTCACACTCACGCATTCACACTCACACTCACACTCACACTCACTCACACTCACACTCACACTCACACTCACACTCACACTCACACTCACACTCACACTCACACTCACACTCACACACACATACTCACACTCACACTCACACACTCACACTCACACTCACACACACACACATACACGCACACACACACACACTCGCACTCGCACTCACACTCACACTCACACTCACACTCACACTCACTCACACTCACACTCACAGGTATTTATACTATCACCTCTAATCTGATAAGCCTATGCGAAATTCCATATTACTTTGTATAGAATTAGACCTAAGAATGGGTATGCTAAATTCCCAATTGTGATAGTTAATTTTAATTTTTTTTCTTATTTGTACTTGTTCTTATTAATATTGATGAGCTTCATCTTTATCGAGTTTTCTTGTAAATCAACAAGCATGAAAGCAACTTATCATCGAGGCGGATCTCTTTACGTAATTCGATATTTGAGATCTTGATTTAGCAAGCTTGATTTTCTTAATAATTCTTTCTTTTCTAGTGTAGTACTGCTCTTTCTTCTTTCATGCAAATACGAGTGAATTTTCTGGAGTGTTACTTGTGGTTTGCAATTTTATTAAGTAACTTTTTCTTAACACAGAACTCTCTTTTCTTTTATTAACTTTTTCTTAAAACACACACACACACAAACACACCACACACACACACTCACACTCACACTCGCACTAATGTATAAGTATGGGTTTGTATGTACACCACTATATATGACCATGTATATATACCGATTATCAGTGATATATACAATCTCTTCTCTTGATGAATTGGGTATGCTCAATACCCAATTGTGATAGTCCATGTAAATTTTTTTCTTATTTGTAATTGTTTTTATTAATATTGATGAGCTTCATCTTCATCAAGTTTTCTTGTAAATTAACAAGCATGAAAGAAACTTATCATCGAGGCGGATCTCTTTACGTTATTTGATATTTGAGATCTTGATCTTGATCTTGCACGCTTGATTTGCTTAATGATTCTTTCTTCTCTAGTATGGTATTGCTCTTTCTTCTTTCATGCAATTACAAAATGAATTTTATAGAGCTTTACTTGTGGTTTGCAATTTTATTAAGTAATGTTTTCTTAACACGCACAATCTCTTGCTTCTTTCATTCAACTATGGAGTGAATGTTTTGGACCTTTACTTGTGGTTTGCAATTTTATTTACTTTTCCTTAAGACACACAGCCGGCACACACACTCACACTCCCACTAATGTATAAGAATGGGTTTGTATATATGTTTCTGTATAAGACCATGTATATACCTATTATCAGTGATATATACAGTTATTAGCTCAATTTGTGTATATATTGATGTATAGCAGTACATACCATTGTTTTCAGAGTATATATATATACTGATGCATATAACCATACAATACATTAGTTATTAGCTATATATATAGTTACTAGTGTGTAAAAATACATTGATATGTGTGTGTGTGATGTCTCTATATATACGATGTCTATACACGTATTTGTATGTATGTGTAAAGTGCATAACAGTATATTTTCAATGCATTTTTATATACATTACTATATACATTGATGTATATGACCATACATACACTTATTATCAGTTTATACATTTATTAATGTATAATGTATACTGATTTATATACTATACACACACACACACATGCACTCATACTCACACTCACACTCACACTCACACTCACACTTACACTTACACTCACACTCACACACACACACACGTACACACACACTCACACTCACACTCACACTCACACTGATATCGTACGTAAATGTACCCCTACGCATTGATAGTGCATACATACCTTTTTATATACACTAATATGTATGACCATATAAATACTTATTATTAGTTTATACAGTTATTAGTGTATATGTACATTAAAATGTATATACATACACTCATATGCATATGTATAAAGGGTTTATTTTTACGTTAATATATTAGGCCATGTGTGTACAATTTGTATACGTATTGATGTATAGCAATATATACCATTGTTTTCAGAGTATATAGATATACTGATGTATATAACTATATAATACATTACTTATCTGCTATATATACAACTTCTATGGTGTAAAAATACATTGATATGTGTGTGTGTGTGTGTGGTGTCTATATATATACGATGTGTATATACGGATTTCTGTGTCTGTGTAAAGTACATAACTGTACATATATAGAATGCATTAATATATACATTTTTATATACATTGATGTATATGACTATATATACATTTATTATTTATACCCTTATTAACATATACGTACACTGATTTATATATTACACACACACACGCTCTCATACATTCATACATACACACACACACACTCGCACTCTCACGCACACACTCACACTCGCACTCACACTCACACTCACACTCCTCGCACTCACACTCACACTCATGCTCACGCTCACACTCACACTCATACTCACGCTCACACTCACACTCACACTCATGCATAATCACACTGACACTCACAAATATATATACTATCACCACTAATCTGATATGCCTCAGCGAAATTCCATATTACTTTGTATAGAATTAGGCATAAGAATGGGTTTTTTCTCTTGATGAATTGGGTATGCTAAATACAAAATTGTGATAATTCATGTTAATTTTTTATCATATTTGTACTTGTTTTTATTATTATTGATGAGCTTCATCTTCATCGAGTTTTCTTGTTAATCAACAAGCCTGATGTAATTTATCATCAAGGCAGATCTCCTTACGTTATTCGATATTTGATATCTTCATCTTGCTAGCTTGATTTGCTTAATGGTTCTTTCTTCTCTAGTATAGTACTGCCCTTGCTTCTTTCATGCAAATATGGTGTGAATTTTCTGATGGTTTACTTGTGGTTTGCAATTTTATTATGTAACTTGTTCTTAACACACACACACATACAGACACATATGCACACCAAACACGCATACTCACACTCACACTCACGCTCACACTAAGGTATATGACCATGTATATACTTATTATCAACAATATATACCGTTATTAGCTCAATTTGTGTATGTATTGATGTATAATAATATATACCATTGTTTTTAGAGTGTATATATATATACTGATACATATAACCATACAATACATTAGTTACTCAATATATATACAGTTACTAATGTGTAAAAATATATTGATATGTGTATGTGTGTGTGTGTGTGTCGTTTGTATATATACGATGTGTATGTACGCATTTGTGTGTATGTGTAAAGTTCATAATTGTTTATATACTGTGCATTAATATATACATTTCTATATATAATGATGTATATGACCATATATACATTATTATCAGTTTATACATTTATTAACGTATATGTACACTGATTTATATACTACACACACACGCACTCACACTCACACTCACACTCACGCACACGCACTCACACTCACACGTACACTCACACATATACACACACACTCACACACACACTCACACTCACACTCACACTCACACTCGCACTCGCACTCGCACTCGCACTCACACTCACAATCAAACTCAAACTCACACTCACTCACACTCACACTCAAATATATATATACTATCACCTCTAATCTGATAAGCCTAAGAAAAATTCCATATTACTTTGTATAGAATTAGGCATAAGAATGGGTATCTCCTCTTGATGAATTGGGTGTGCTAAATACCCAATTGTGATAGACCATTTAAATTTTTTTCTTATTTGTACTTGTTTTTATTAATATTGATGAGCTTCATCTTCATCGAGTTTTCTTTTAAATCAACAAGCATGAATGCAACTTATCATCGAGGTGGATCTCTTTACGTTATTCGATATTTGAGATCTTGATCTTGCAAGCTTGATTTTCTTAATGGTTCTTTCTTTTTATGTATAGTACTGCTCTTTCTTCTTTTATGCAAATACGGAGTGAATTTTCTAGTGCTTTAGTTGTGGTTTGCAATTTTATTAAGTAATTTTTTCTTACCACACAAACTCTTGCTTCTTTCATGTAAATATGGAGTGAATTTTCTGGAGCTTTAGTTGTGGTTTGCAATTTTATTAAGTAACTTTTTCTTAACACACACACACACCACACACCTCACGCTCGCACTCACACTCACACTCACACTAATGTATAAGAATGGGTTTGTATATGCACTACTGTATAAGACCAAGTATATACCTATTATCAGTGATATATACAATTATTAGCTCAATTTGTGTATGTATTGATGTATAGCAACGTATACCGTTGTTTTCAGACTATGTATATATACTGATGCATATAACCATACAATAAATTAGTTATCAACTATATATACAGTTACTAGTGTGTACAAATACATTGATATGTGTGTGTGTGTTGTCTGTATATATACGGATTTGTGTGTATGTTTAAAGTGCATAACTATATATTTTCAGTGCATTATTATATGCATTTCTATATACATTGATGTACATGACTATATATACACTTATTATCAGTTTATATATTTATTAATGTATATATACACTGATTTATATACTACACACATATACATGCACTCACACTTGCACTCACACTCACGCTCACACTCACACTCACACTCACACTCACACTCACACACACCCATACACACGTACTCACACTCACACTCACACTCACACTGATATGCGCTTGCATATGCATACTTATGCATTGATAGTGCACACATAAATTTCTATATACACTGATATGTATGACCATATAGACACTTATTATC